>OY754985.1:21502514-21690014 GCA_963576475.1 Molanna angustata
GGCGTCACCGATAAAATCAGCCGTCTATTAAACAAAAATAACATACGTACCGTTTTCAGCACAACTAATAAAATATCAACCTTTCTAAGAAACCCGAAAGACATCATTCCACTTGAAGCTCATGGAGTATATGAAATACCGTGCGGATCGTGCAATAAGACTTATGTAGGAAGAACCAATCGAAAAGTTGAAGCACGAATAGCGGAGCACAGAGTCGACATGAGAAACAAAAAACTTACATCCTCACTTGTACAACACTCGCTCACAGAAGGACATACAATAGATTTTGACCATTCAAAAATAATAGCAAGTTTAAACAGTGAACCTCTCAGAATTTACAGGGAAGCTATAGAAATATATAAGAGAAGGGATATAATGAACAATCGGGACGACGGAGTTCGTTTGCCTAGTACCTGGAAGAACATTTTATATGACAAACAATACAATAATAATATTAATAATACCATAGCGAAAATAACCCCAAAACACAACAATAATAATATTAATGTCACAACTAAAATTAACAATAAATCACAACACAAAAATAATGATAAAATATTATTACCAACGAACACGACAGCAGGTGGGCATGTCACAAGGAGCCAATCACGTCGCGCTAACAATATTTGACATAAGCGGCCATCTTGTACGCTACGAGTCACTTGACGGTGAGCTTCAGTGTGAGTAGACGTGTGTCGCGCGCGTGCTTTTCGTTAAGTCCTTGAAAATGCCTGGTGATATTCAGGCGAAACGTCGGAAGACAAATGGTCTTAGTCAAGACCTACTGACACGGAAAACCGAGATAAAAATATTATAACATATATATATATATATATATATATATATATATATATGTATATATATATATTATATATATATATATATATATATATATATATATATATATATATATATATATATATATATATATATATATATATAAATATATATAATATATATATATACTATATTATTATATATATATATATATATATATATACTATATTAATATATATATATATATATATATATATATATATATATATAACTATACTATTATATATATATATATATATATGTGTGCATGGGAAAGTTTTTCTGCATTAAACACATGCTAGGTATGTGTGGACAGCAGAATGCAGCAGACAGAAGTACGATGTCCGAATGAAGAACATTAATAAAATTGCAAAAATCTAAGAAACGCCTGTTCCCTGCAATCTGTATAGATCTGTAGTACAATATTCTAGCGATTTTTCAATAAAATAAAGGAGGTGTCATAATTTGTCGATCTACAGTGATATCTGTAGTCCAAAACCTCGAAGCTTTCGAAAGATGGCCGAGGGAAATGACATTTCTCAATGTTTCAACAAAAAGAATGACAGCAGAAATTAGTTTGTGTCTCATCCGACAGATGGACGCTCAGAACTCACTTGTAAACAGATTTCAATTGACTAGATATATACAACTTTCAACTTTTCGATTATCACAAGGAAGACATTCACTGTAAGACATTTAATTGTGTGAATGTTGCCATGGTGCAAAGTGATCACTTAAGCCAGCCGATGACAGGTCGTAAGCCCTGTAGGGAATGTCTTGTGGTCTTCCTTGTCTTCATACACAAATCTCTCTCCATCCCTCTATCTCTGCTTGAGATCTCTTCAAGGATACCTATGAGTACGTACTTTTGTCTGCTGCATTCTGCTTCCAATATATAGGCAAGCCAGAGGGGCTTGCCTCCTCAATCCCCACAGATATTATTTTTTATGCTGTTCGGGCTTCTCTGGAGCACTAGATGTAAGAAATCGTCGTTTGGACAAAAACTCCTTATTTGTACAGGGTGCAAGGAAGTGTCTATAATTATTATTGCTTTACTAATAAAAGAATTACAAAATGCCAAAAGTCATGTTAGGCGTCTCTTTCGATTATTATCTTAAATTGGTCTTTCGTTATAAGAAGCTCTTCAGAAAAAATGTAACATTATTTTTTTAAAACTAAGACCTGAATGCAGAGAACTCATGTTTTCATTACACAGTTAGCTCACTAAAGTTAGGAGATCACGTGACTTCCTAACTTATGAATGCTACGAAGTTTTTTATGAGAATTGCATTGCAGAGACATATCTAAATACTTTAGCGCATGAGCGTCGGCGTAAACTAACATTTGCGAACTGTCAAAAAGTAAGGTTGATCGCGAGGAACCTAACAAATGGTTTAATACTAAAATACGAGATTTTTTCGAAAGATGATGGTTTTAGCGACTTCGTTGAATATGTATTTGGTAATTTTGTCAAATCAAATCTCACAAGAGTATTCAACGATCTATACGAGATGCCGTAAATTAGTTGGAATTTCAGAAGAATCGTGACATCGAGCTGTCAGTGTTAGCTTGGTTACATGCGTTTGTGTTGGTATGACAAAAAAAAAACATTTTAAGCGTCCATATAAACTCTTACATAGAAAACTATCTTAACCTTTTCTTTACACATAATACTGTGAAATTCTACTCCATCGACCTTAAGTTTCTCGCAGTATTTACATAGTTAGTGATGTCTCTGCAACGCAATTTCTAACTTAAGAATACTTAATACCTACTCCAGTTAGGTTATGGGTTAGTATTTAGTTACCTAGGACTGTGTATTCGGGTCTATATCACAAAAGCATTCAATCTCTATTTATATATTTTGTAAAAGCACCATATCTCGCAACCATGAAAACGATGAATCGAAAATCCCAATTTGGTAGATTCGCTTCCAAATATAATAGGATAGGAGTATTATCAACCAATCAGCTTCGTCTACCTTCATTTTGCATTGATGGGCCACTAATGTGGCTTTTGCTACAGTTTCAATTCACTCGCACACAATTTTAAAAATACCACGACCAAGAAAGACCATGACTGACCTCGCCCATCCCTTCCTCAGAGGCTTCTCATAATATAATAAACTGATGTAAATTTATTCAGCAGGGAACAATAACACTTAGTATACTTATTTCGCCAGATATTCCCATCACATAAATTACTCTTCCAAGATTTAATTAATTTCCTCAAATTTAAATACCTACATTGTCTTGTTTCTTTTACTCGGAGACTGAGCCTCTCAAGTTCAAACTGTGGGCTATTATATAATTTAAGTACATATATTATAAAAGACAAATCCTAGAATTTTAAGAAAACGAACAAGGTCTAATGTGTAATTTAATTTTTCATATCCCGAAGCATTGAGGCGCATTGATTCGAATACCTACATGGTAAATATTACATCTTAAAGGTTGTAGAAAAAACATAAAAATTGCTAAATTAAAGAAGCCACCATAAACCTTTATCAATCATTCATTCTATAGTAATGTTTTTTCGAGATGATGATTTCTGTAGGGACGGTCTTGGGCAAATCGAAGGGCTTCGGTTATTGATGATTTTTAAGCTGAATTTATATTCGTCATTTATGTATATTTTTTTTACTTTTTGAGTCAATGCATATTGTCATCTATACTTACAATGACAAAGCTTTCAATATTTTGCAAGTAATGTAATTTTTTATATTTCCAATGAAACAAAAAAAAAAACTGAACACGGTCTTGATCGTCTCCAAGAGATGGCACCATTTTAAAAAAACATGTTGTCGCGATTTATTTTAATTTTTATTTTATATAATTTTAAGTGGGCTATATTTCAAGGTTTGATTAATTAAAACAATATTTTGCAACATGTTGCGAGGAAAATATTCCAATGGCTTCTGTCCCTTTCGCAATGGCTGTAGCCTGTAGCACTTCATCACAAGCGCAGTGAAGCATTAAAACCAACAATTATTATTTGCTTGTGGCGAGAGTTAAAGATAGTGATGTTTGAGAGTTGCGGGTCCTAGGATTACTTATACGTATTGACAGGACGCGGTTCTCCATGGATACTGAGTAAAGGCGGGAGCGGACATCGATTACAACAATAACTGACGTTTTATTTATAAGAAATGTCAATTTTTTTTTTGTGATATATCGATGTTGCGCCTTGTATCAGGCAATATGTAAAGCGGGTTAACGAGATTGTACGAATAGGGTATTCGGCAATCTTCGGGTTTGAATATAAAGGAATGTCGGTGGTTTTTTGTTGGGGGCTTTTTATCTACGATAGTGCTCTAACGTTGTGGTTTAATTTATTTAATATATCTGTGATATAACTACCAGATATCACAGTTTTTAACAAAACTTTTCGTAAAATAATTTAGTTAACAATAAACATATTTAATATTTTCAATATGAGAAGATTATTAAGAATTATGACAACCAGCAATAGAGTATGAAATTTGAATGAATTAATCTTCATAATTCAACTGTAGGACTTCAACATTATGTTGTAACCTTTCGGTTAGTTAAACTGCTTCTCGTTCACTTTTACGTAATCTTTATTAGCTCAATTTAGATGCAGTAGCACACAGTGTTGAGTAATGTTTAAGATTAAGTTAATATTACCTTGTTTCAAACAGATTATTAATGTATGCACGATTAATGCGCCTGATTTCCTCAAACCTTATATCTCAAATAAATTCTACAAATTATTTTTTTATTCATTAAGGGCCTTACTTACTATTTGCAATTTGTATTTAAGCTGATACTTACCCAGTTTTTTGTATGGCCGAAACTGACTTAGCATTGGATTAAACTCGGATTTTAAATAGTAAGTCAGGCCCTTTTTGTTCACACTATAGGTATTTATACGCATTTGAAAATTTGACAAAAATACACATTTTTATATCTTAGCTTAAATAGTTATCTACTTAACAAGGTAGATAATTATTATATTCTTGTATATTATAAAAGCGCTTTAGTAGTTTATAAAATTTACTTATTCATATATATACATTAAAAAATAGCGGCTTTAAATAGTGCTTCCACTGTTTTCTATTATTATTTTCGAATGGCCCGTAAGAGGCGGGTAATCGAAAATGCAACAGGCAACAATAACATCTCACATAGTTCAACAATGAGGATCACCGCCCAATCTGTACCTTTTAAGTTGAAACGATAGTGGTGTGTGGAGATAAATGCATTTTTCGTGCTTACTTTCATAAGATATGGCACACCCGGACACTTATGAATGGATGATAGGTCATTTTAGAACTGCTATTAATTTATTCCAACTGTCTATTTGTTCTAGAGAATTTATAAATTGGGTTTTTTGACTCTAAAATTGCAAAAACCATAAAAAATGTAGACCTGGCTACAAATGTCGCATATCTTGGCTTGAAACTTTGTCGAGCGTTAAAGGAGAAATAAATTCTCTTGAATTAATCGACAGTTGAACGACATTTATAAAATTTTAAAAACACAATAGTCTTTTCAATTATTTAAGACCAAATATAAACATATCCACATTTTTTCTCCACTACACCAAGGGGATATAGTTTGGTGTTATTAATTAAAACAAACAGGCAAACAAACAAAAACATAAACTTATTAATGTGCAGATAAATAAATAAACAAATAAAAAATAAATTAATACACATAAAATAAATAAAAAAAATATTAAATAAATAGATTAATAAAAAAAATATTAAAAATTAAGGAATCAAATATAAATCAATGAATAAATAAATAAATAAATAAAAAATAGTACTTAAATAAATAAATAAAAATAAATAAATAAATAAATTAATAAATAAATAAATAAATAAACAAATAACAAAATAAATAAATTAATTAATTAATTAATAAATAATAAATAAATTAATTAATAAATAAATAAATAAGTAAATTAATAAATAAATAAATAAATAAATACATAAATAAATAAATAAATAAATAAATCAATAAATAATCAAATAAATTAATATTTATTAATAAAAAACAAAGTCTTAACGAGTAAGAACTATTTTTTAGGGAAATATTAATATAAATAAAAAATTTTGTAAGTATGTGTATTTTATTTATATTATTGTTAAATTTGATTTCAAATAAATAAAAAAAACTGATTATTCTATCGCATAGATTAATTTTAGCTAGTTTTCTTACTTTTACCAATATGTATATAAATCGATTATTTTTTTATGATTGCGTGGATATTACAAATTTATAACTACCAACGTGTAATCATAAAAAATATTTGGATTATTTATCATTTAAAGAGGCACTAGATGGCGAAACGGTTGTCCTACTGAAAAAGTAATAAAAAAAATCCCTAGAATTATGAATCCACATTATTAGATTCTATGTATTTAATCACATATCCATTAAAATCGAATTATTTGAAATATGAAGCGTTCTGAAACCAAAATATTACTGTAAATTGTCCTGTCCAATAATATGATCCTGACATATTATAATAAAATTATTTTGGTTAATTTATTGGTATATTCATTGTATGCGTACACTAGGTTAATTAATTTATCATCAACAATGATGGAAGTAGTGTTTAGAATAATATAATCGCCCGCAAATGCGGATTTCGGTTAACAACCTAATTCTGTCGCTACAAATTAATGTCAACGGATTATTTTAATTATATGCGTGTACCATCAGAATATAATTTGTCAGATATTACATACATACATACATTTGTCAGATATTATGTATTTTTAATTTCAATTCATCATAATGGCAAATTCATCTCGCAAAAAGCGTACATTATATTATGATTTATAAAATAAAATACAATGAATTCATATTATAATAATATTTTTGTACAACATGAATGTAAATTATTTTTTTTAACTTAATATTTTGTTAGCATATTTATTAATATTTTAATAAATATGTTATCATTACAAAAAACGAAACTAAATAATAATAATAATAATAATTAACACATATTCGCATCCTGCGCAAGTGGCGAGTTTATTGCCGTATGGCAATTTCTTCTAACTAACCAGTGTATCCAGCCCAGAGAAGCAATATTTTCGTGAGAAATGTATTTAAATTAATTTCTCCTCTGCTAGGGATCGAACCCAGGACGCCCGCACTGAAGGCAAACAGCTTACCAACTGTATCACAGCGGTCGGCTCAATTTCTTAAAAAAAACTTAATTGGCTTAATTTTTTAAAAAACTTAATTGTTTTCTATGTTTAAAATATTAAAACGTTTTACAAAAATTTAATTGTTTTTTTACTAATAGTTTTTAACTTTAAAATATATTTTTTTTTAAAGTTGATGCAAAAGTTGATTCGTATAATCTGGTTGGTTGGAAGATATTGTCAAATAACAATATAAAATTATCTAGTGTACAATAATATGTAGGTACCTTGTATGATTTAAAAAAAACAATAAATTAAGATTTAAAGAAACATTAGCAATAGAACAGACTAAACAAAGGACTATTATCCACCAGCATTAATTTGTACAATCAGCTACTAGATGACATTAAGCACTGCCAAAACTCCATTTTTTTCAAAAAAAAGTTAAAACAACACATACTGCATGATAGTGCTTTCAAATAGAATTTCCTGTACTCCCGGCTAACTGTTTTTGGCTCCACTATGGTTGAATTTTCAATTTTTTTTAAACTTCATTGTAATTTTATTGTTCGCCACATTGTATAACATGTATTAATATAACAAAATGTCAATATAAACCAAAATGTATGTCAACACTCATACCAGCAAACGCTGTCTGTGTTGAATTTTTAATAAATAAATAAATTTCAATAAAATTAAATGTATTATTAATTTTAATGTATTAATAATAATTAATTTTAATGTATTAACTTGTTAACAATAATATGTACTTACCTTAAAATATAAAAAAAACAATACCATTTAATTTTAATGTATTAAAGAAGTATTAAAAGGGTTATTTAAACAAAAGCATTACAGGATGTAGGTATGTTTTATATTTTTTCTAAAATATCTGAAAAAAATATATTCATATATTTTTATAAAAGTCACTGTAGCACGTAAAAAGTAAATTAAAATGTGCTCAAATTGTCGTTTTTTTTATTTTCAACAGAAGGTACAAGCAAGATAATAGGTATAAGTTGCAATTAATTAATTATCATTGTTTTCGTGTGTCCCATAAGATCATATTTAGGTGATAAGAGACTGGTGTGTGGGTATACACGCACGTGTCGTGCTTCATTTTATTATGTGATGCACACCTTAAACCTGTCGCTGGTCACCCCAAATTCTGGTATATACGCCGTAATGGTATGAATGAATGAATGAATATTTCAAAAAATACTAGGCATGGCCAGTTGTCAAAGGTCTACTCTGCCGAATCGGTTGATACAATGAAAACAATATAAGAACCATAGTCAAATTTGCTTGATTTCAAAATACCTAGTATGTATTATAGAGTCATTCACTTTAAATACCTTCAGTATTGAAAGTTAAAAACATTACAAACAAGTGGGTTGTGACCAACGCTAATCTCCTCCACTAATATAAAAATTACAGCTGAATATAGATACTCAACGTGTGCTTTTGCTGTGGCCGGACCAGCCTCGTGGAATAAACTACCACCTGAAATGAGGCAAATCGACAACTAAGCACTATTCAGTAAACACCTAAAAACTCACTTCTTCCGCGAGTCTTACAATAACCACTAATATATTCAAAGCGCCCTTGAGGTGAGGTTATCACAAAAACGGCGCTATAAAAATAATCCAAATTTATTTATTATTAACGTATACAATAACCGCCCCAGAACAGGCTTTTGCCTAGTGATGCGTTATAAGTCAGTTTATATTATTATTATTTATTATTTTTATTTATTTCTATCCAAAAATATACAGTATATATGTATGAGATACAAAATATCTTAAGATAATATAAGCTTATTCATACATAGTTGACATACAATGTAAAATATAAGTTATCTCATTTCAATAAATATCAATTTACCAGTTCACTGGTGCTTACATAGTTTAAGCCATATCTTTTTGTTTGTATCTTTGTTACTAGCCCCCTCACTAGGCATAGCCTGTGCTAAGGTGAGCTAGTTATATATGTTATATTTGTTTTGTATATTAATTATAAATAAATAAATACATAATATATGTTACTCCACAAGAGATTCAAATGTATGGAAAATATTTCATGAAATTGGTTTTGTAAATTATTTTTGATTTAAATATTTTATTCTGAAATCTTGATTATTCTTCAATGCCATTTTACGTAAGTGATGTGTCTTTTTACCAATTTGAAAATAAAAATGAAATCTCGAGTTTCCTGAACTTGGAGTCACTTTGAAATATTCAACTGTTGAAAAAAATAAGAAGCACTATTCAGATATCCTTCAAAATTTAATGGGGTCTAAGCGAGTATAAGATCTACAAATTTGCAAAACTTGAAAAGAATCGAATCGGTTATTTAGTCTATAATCGATAAAATAGAATTAACACGCCGTACCTAACACATAGCACACAGCAAATATTACACAACACACACACACACACAGATACATTGTGATGAAACTTTCACAATACAATCTCAGCATGATACTAGTTGACTATCTGCAATTAAAAAATAGCCTTCAAAGTTCCGAATTCATAACTCCCCACTATATGCCCTTGGGTTAGTGAGGAGTAAACATGTTTTCCTTACATTCAAAAGATCTAAATGTGCATATTTTAAAAATGTAAAGTCTTTTTCTTTTTTTGTTGCTCTTTGTTCAAATCATTTTCTGTATTAAAAATGATTATTACTTAAAGTAACATAACATATAAATAAATTAACTGTAATATATTACAGCAAATTATACTTACATTTTGAAGCTCCAGACAAAGAATAATTTGTCTTAAATTGTCTTTAAAGATACAACTTCGCGATAGTACAAAACAAACTATACTTTTAGAATTTGTTACTAAAATGTGTTTATCAATTAACTAATGTAAATATGTGTTGAAGGTATTTCTCTAAGATATTACGAAACCATTAAAGAAAACATTTTGAATAATTTAAGAAACATCTGAGAAATTAAAAAATTAAATACACCAAGCTTAAGATCTTAAAGGATTTGTAAATACTTTCTTTAAAATTATTTTACTTGTAAAGGCTTTCACGCTAATGAGTTAGTTTTGTATTAACGACTTAAGTAAGCTCAGAGAGGATAGTTGTTTTTAAAAATTTTCCTAGGTAATTATTTTTAATGCTTCTGTCATTAATTTCATAATGAAAGACGTGTTTTAAAAATATAAACGTAAAAAATTTAAAAAATAATCATTATTTTATCAAATACGTTTTTTTCAGTTGTGTAAATACAAAACAAATTTCTCAGAAAATGGTTTACTTTCATTGAGAAAGACGAATCAGGATACTTATAAAAAGAAAATTGAAAATAAAGTTCTTTCAGAACAAGAACCGAAATCACTTTACTTTTACATATTTGATTTTTATTATGTATAGATTCTCGGGAAACATACAGGGACTTTGTATGTCAAATACCATTTTGCAAAAATACGATTGTTTAACAGTTGACAATCGTTTAAAAACAAAAGCGCTTAGGAGGGTGACTGCTGCCAACGTACCTATTTTTTCAATTTGATATACCATCATTATTACTAAACGAATCATTTTGAAAAAAATAACCTAGTTAGTTTGGTTATTAATGAAGAGAATAATACCTCAACTTTTTGATTATGTTCTGTATATATTCTTGTAGGAAAATAATAAGCATACCCCAATTTTAGACATTTATCTTAAATTTCTAAAAAAATATAAGGTATAGAGCAATATTTTTTTTATAAATTAAAGAAGAACAAAATACCCGGAAAAATATGATATGACGTTGCATTAACGCATCAGGTTAAGTAAATAAACCAAAAAAACTTTTATTACGCAATGGCGCTGAATGGAAAATAAATGTTTTTTAGGTTTATTTACTAAACCTGAAGCATTAATGCAACGTCACATCATATTTTTCTAGATATTTTTGTCATGTTTAATTTTAAAAAAATATATTACTCTACACCTTATAGTTTATTTAAAATATATGATAAATGTCGAAAATAGGGGTATGCCATTATTTTTCTACAAGAATTTATACAGAACATTATCAAAAAGTTAAGGTTTATTTTTGTTTATTAATATCCAAACTATCTAAATTAATTTTTTCAAAACGATTTGATAAGAAATAATGATGGTAGGTATATCAAATTGAAATATAGGTACGTTGGCAGCAGTCCCCCCCCTTAATTTTATTGATTAATTCGAATTGATAGAAGTGTCCGTTCATTTGGTTGTTTGTTGTGCAATCAAAATCGTCGTTAATTGAAACAATACCGGTGTTGGCGTCCATTCAATTTATATGCAAAATTATTTGGAAAACACGGAATAGTTTCCGTGACAGGTTGTCAGTTATGGACAGATACGCTAGTACATAACTGAAAACAGATACGATTGTGCACATTTGCTTTGGTGTGCAATTTAAATATTGCGCACATTGACAGATTGCAGTGAATGTGCGCACGACCGAGACATACTTACGATCATTAAATGTGCGCACATTGGCAGAGACGTTTGATTGAAAATACGCACATTGGCAGAGATGTATGTACCTACAGTCAAAAGTTCGCACAATGACGAAAATCTGATATGGCAAGTACAAACACTTTCAATTGTTCGAACAAATCGACAGAGATATAATGTACAGTTAAAAGTTCGCACATTAACGAAATCCTGATATGTCATGTATTCACACTTACAAGTGTACCATCAAATTAACAGAGATATAATGTACAATTAAATGTTCGCGCATTGACGAAAATCTGATGTGGCAAGTACTCACATTTACAAATGTACCAACGAATTGACAGATAAATAATGTAAATTAAATGTTCGCACATCGACGAAAATCTGTTGTGGCAAGTACTCACATTCACAAATGTACCAACGAATTGACAGATAAATAATGTAGAGTTAAAAGATCGCACATTGACGAAAACCTGATATGACAGGTACTCACACTTACAAGTGTACCAACAAATTAATTCACAAATATATAATATACAGTTAAAAGTTCCCACATTGATGAAAACCTGATATAGCAAGTACTCACATTTACAATTATTGTACCATCAAATTGACAGGTTATTGTACCATCAATTAATGAACAATTAAAAGTTCGCGCATTGACGAAAACTTGATATGACAAGTACTCGAATTTACAATTGTACCAACAAACTGACAGGTATATAATGAACAATTAAATGTTCGCACATTGACGAAAACTTGATATGACAAATACTCACACTAACAAGTGTACCTACCATCAAATTGATAGGTATATAATGAATAATTAAAAGTTCGCACATTGACAAGTATAATAATATATATATATATAATATATATATATATATATATATATATATATATATATATATATATATATATATATATATATATATATATATATATATATATATATATATATATATATATATATATATATATATATATATATATATATATATATATATATATATATATATATATATATATATATATATATATATATATATATATATATATATATATATATATATATATATATATATATATATATATATATATATATATATATATATATATATATATATATATAAAATATATATATATATATATATATAATATATATATATATATATATATATATATATATATATATATATATATATATATATATATATATATATATATATATATATATATATATATATATATATATATATATATATATATATATATATATATATATATATATATATATATATATATATATATATATATATATATATATATATATATATATATATATATATATATATATATATATATATATATATATATATATATATATATATATATATATATATATATATATATTATATATATATATATATATATATATATATATATATTATATATATATATATATGAATAACTATTTTTCCGGGCTATCCGCTTGTTTTCGTCCTGAAAAGGACGGTTTTGCCGACGTTTCAACCGAATATCATCGGTCATTATCGAGGCTGGTCGGTTCGCAAACGCAGACACGGAGCGACTAACCGACCGACCAGCCTCGATAATGACCGATGATATTCGGTTGAAACGTCGGCAAAACCGTCCTTTTCAGGACGAAAACAAGCGGATAGCCCGGAAAAATAGTTATTCATATATCTCTACAATCCGCGAAAATTTAAATTTAAACATATATATATATATATATATATATATATATATATATATATATATATATATATATATATATATATATATATATATATATATATATATATATATATATATATATATATATATATATATATATATATATATATATATATATATATATATATATATATATATATATATATATATATATATATATATATATATATATATATATATATATATATATATATATATATATATATATATATATATATATATATATATATATATATATATATATATATATATATATATATATATATATATATATATATATATATATATATATATACCAACACATTGACATTTGTAAAGTAATAAACACATGAGCTTCGTATCTAAGATTCGTCGTTTTTTTAGAGAATTTATGTATGAACATAACATAAAAGAGTGATTAATAACAAAGTTGTGATTAGTTATTTTAATTTTAAGACCACTGTTTTTAATGAACCTTAAAACGCCAAATAGTTACTCGTGTGTTTTTTTATAACCACACGAGTAACAGAAAAACAAAAGAGTAAATAAAATACCTATTAATAAGTTTTGAAGGTATTCAACATGTAGAAATATAAACAATAATAACTCATATTTTTTATATAGAATATGAAAATAAAAAAAACCTTATGACTGCGAAATTCGTTAAATTTAAATGTATTTATAAAAATAATTTAAAAATGCAATAAAGATAGAATTATTTGAAAACTTAACTTTAACCGATTACAGTAGCTACAATTAAGTGTTATCAAAAATGAAACATTTCGTATTTTTCACTCACGTAGTTTTAAATTCTGCTTTCAGTCTGGATTTATGAGACGAATTGTCTAGAAAGTGTCTAGAATGTGCTGTAGGTAAACGAATTAGGTCGTGGCAAGATTCGAACTCGCGACTACTGGATTACTTATCCAACGCGTTAACCGTTCTGCCACAACCCAACTAAAATAAAACAAATAAATCTAAATTATCCGTTTTCTCATCTTTTCCTTCTTTGCACACCTCATTTTTGCATTAATATATTTTCCTACTCCCAAAATATATATTATGTTTCAAGTTTATCTATCCCCTGGTCCCTCTCTATCTTGTCGCAAGGATTTCAGCAGAATGTCTTGACCCCAAGTTCCATCTGTCTTCCCCCCGATGGTAGATCAGCACAAGCCAGATCCCGTGGGTCTATAGGAACCTCATCCATAACCTGTCGACTGCGTAAGCCCAGCATCTATCAGATGACTACCTGGTACATTATTGTCTTTAGCCACTGGTGCTTTGTGGATTTGCAGTACCTAAATCGCAGAGAGGATTTATTTCACGGCTCGGTGTCTAGGGCTGTGTCGATTGCGGTAAGAACTCGTTGTAAAGTGATCAGTCAAATTGTAAATGGAAACGTATTTACTAATCATAGGTACTACGTATTTATAGCCTATAATAACAGAAAATTCACATATCATATGTACGATACGATATATGTATACGGAGTGGAAATTTAACCAACCAAAAATACAATATTCCTACCCATAAAATTTTTAACATAAACAAGTTGCATGTAACACATGTCGATGGCGAAAATATTAATAGTCGAAGAAATCTAAATTACCCTTAAATCCAAATTGTTGGATCTTTAAAGATATTTATTTTTCTTTAAAAATTTATTTTTGCTTGTTTTGTATGTCAAGATAGGATATTGTGGAGGTCAGTCCATTTTTCCTACCCCGAACATGTAAACAGCTCGATGGTATGTATGTATAGAGATTGAGAATCAATATATTGAGTCCCCGTAGATATTGTGGATACTACCATAAAAATTGTATGTATATTTTTGAAATTTTGGGCTCTGTGCATCAGGCGGATCAAAAGGTTTAAGGGGGGAAACACACACAGACACATTAAATGAACTCCGTATAGTGAGTTCGTCCACATACATTATATAACATATATATTGCAAAGGATCTATATACATATTTTTTGACTTCAAAGTTGAAAAACCATGAAAAATATAGATCTAACCATACAAAATCTCACGGATATTGGCTTGAAACTTTGTCGGTCTGTTAAGAAATATAAACTTTCTTGAACAAATCGACAGTCAGACTATTCATTATTTAATGAGATTCACTTTATGGTAATTCTTTCTATGTCATTGTCCTTTATAAATCATTAACGTCACAGTCTCCGCTGTAGCGAAGGAAAAAATATACTTCACAGCGTAATCCTTGGAGGAAATTGTCCAAATGCAGCTTTTATTAGATTAGATGAGCTTATTTAGGATTCAAATTGCTCCAAGGTTTGCTCGTCATAGATGCAGTATTATTATTATTCATTCTATCTCAATATTACTCTCTGTGTATACCTATTGTTCATACTACGTTGAAGCATTGGTCAAAGCCCTACTGATACTAATACCATATTCAGAGACGAATCTGAAGGAAGCCTTGGGCCTTTTATATATCTTGAAGGCGATTTCGTTCTTCTTCATCCATCTGAGACCCCCACAGCTCCCTATCTTGGACAGACCGCCTCATATAATATCATCACACCACCTCGCCTGAGGCCTTCCAATACTTCTTTTGCCTTTCTATTTCGCCATTCCAGCACTTTCTTAGTCCATCTGGAGTTTGTGGTTCGGGCGACATGCCTCGCCCAGCTCCCCTTCTGGTTGGCAACTTTTTGGACAACGTCGATTATTTTGGTTTCCTCTCTTATCCACAATTTAGTTTTTCTATCTCTTTACGAAATACCCAGCATTCTCCTTTCTATGGCTCTTTGTGTTACTGCCAAATTATGTAGTATTTTGCTAGAAAACAAAAAAATTTCACGGCCATACGTCAGAGTGAATATTATCACACCATGCAAATCCCTCGAGGAATGTTCATACTTAGGCACCGAACCAACAAAATATTTAATTATTTATAGAATGTTCTATGTGTTGTCAAAAGAATCGAATAAACAGAAAATCTTTTTATGACGAAAAATGACACCAGTATCATATGCTTTCCTTGAGGTGTACTTAAGGGATCCTTCAAGGTACCTCAAAGGCCCAAGGTTTCCTTAATTCTAGTCTCTGTCTTTGAATACGTATATTCATGTGTGCTCACGAGGTATGCAGATCCAAGTCAAATGCAATATGTGAATAACACCTTGAGCAATCATGTGTTAATAATCTTATTAAATTATCGATGTAAACGTGGTGTTTGGGATAGTATTTCTCCATAGGTACTAGGTATCAAACCAAATAGGTTTCTAAATCTTTATGGTTTTACTATTACTCTTATTCTACTGGATGTGCAGTCAGACTAAATTATCCGATGTTATTGAGAGAATAGCAATGCATAAGTGGAGATGGGCAGGACATATGACAAGAATGAATGAAAAGAGATAGACGAAAAGAATGGTGGAGTAGAGTCCGAGAGGCGACAAGAGACCGCAAGGGCGTCACAACCCTCGATGGGTCCTAGCTACCTCCAAGAATCTTCCCCATACTGCTGCATCGTTGACTGCCACTATGCAGTTCTGCTGCCCCATATCCAAACAATTCGCGACAACGGCGACCATCCATCGTAGTTTAGGTCTCCCTACACTTCTACTACCGGTTGGGTCATTAGACAGCATCCTTTTGGGAGCTCCAGATCATCCATAAAGTGTAAATGTCCCAACCAGCGTAGTCTATTAATTAGACAATGAACTTGACTTAGCTGATGTCCTGGTAAAGATTATTCACTTCGGTATGCTGTATGATCTTTACCAGGTATGCTGTATGATCTTTAGCGGGTATGCTGTATAATATTTGCTCGATAGGTCCATATATTCTGTGTAATATTTTTTTTATATTTTTAAGGCGTCCAGTCTGTTTTCATCGTATTTTGTTTATGTCCAGGTCATCTTATTAGTGTCTTGTATAGTCTACAAATACATATATTGCATCAATGCAAACTACATCAATGTTTCAACAATAATAATTTAACTACATAATGTCTATATTACGCAACGCATATTTTATTTTTGGTTTTCATTTTTTATTTGTATTTTTTAAGTTTTATGATTAGCAATTTTAATTGTGATTTTATTTTTAAATTTATATGAAATATGTCGTCGAGTTTTAGAATTATAAAATGTTTGGAACGTTTTAATTGTTTCGGAACAGACTCATAAAAATATATCAGACTGATATATTTTCATTGCAATCTTCTTCTGGGATTGGATTAGGATTGATGTGCAATTTTATTTTCAAAATAAACATTGACGGGCTTATTGGGTAAGTCTAAACCAACCATCTTGGCTTAGGCTAAACCAACCATATTGAGTAAGTTTAAACAATCCATATTCATATTGAGTAGGTAAAACCAAGCATCCACAATGTAAACTATGTAAGTTATTGCTTCGGAACAGACACATGCAAATATATCAAACTGATACATTTTCTTTACCATCTTCTTCTCTGGTTTCAATCCTGGGATTGGATTAAGATTGATTTGCAATATTATTTTCAAAATAAATACAGGCGGTCTTATTAGGTATGACTAAACCAACCATATTGGGTTAGGCTAAATCAACCATATTGAGTAAGTTTAAACCATCCATATTCACCAACCATGTTCAAATTGAGTAAGTTCAAACCAACCATCCATAGTGTTTACTATACAGGTAATTGCTTCGGAACATACTCATACAAATGTATCACACTGATAAATTTTATTTGCTATCTTCTTCTCTGGTTTCAATCCAGGGTTTAGGTCGGGATTAATTTGCAATATTATTTTCAAAATAAACACTGGCGGGCTTATTGGGTACCTAAGCCTAAACCAACCGTATTAGGTTAGGCTAAACCAACCATATTGAGTAAGTTTAAACAATCCATTTTCATTCTTTAAAAAAAGGTCGTGCCATTCTTTTCTTGAACGACCTCGACCTCTTGTTGATTTTCTATAACTAGTTGCATGTAACACATGAGATCCAACGGTCGATAGCGATAGTATGTATAGTTGAAGAATATGTACCAAACTATAAACCCATAGATACAAATTATTGAATATTTTCGGATATTTTGTTTTCTATACAACATATGTAGGTATGTATGTCAAGATAGGATAGTATGGAGGAAGATCCTTTTTCCTACCCAGAATATGCAAATAGCATGATGGTATGTATGTATGTTTGGAGATGAAGTATCAAACTATTAAGTCTTCTTACATATTGTGTATAGGCGACTGCCATTCAAAATGTATGAAGCGATGTCGTCACTAAATTCAATTTTTAAAAAAATTGTTAAAAAAAATTGAGATCTTCTACTACAATGGTAATATTTTTTAAAGAAAATTAAATTATCTAGTTGGGGTGTTTCAGCTTTTTTCGATAATTGAAAAAGTTTTGGAAATATAGGCAGTTAAACTCATAAATTTATCATAAAAAAAATATTTTTCTTAATAAAAAATGTTTGAGAGACCCTGGAATTTTTTTGAAAAAACTGATTTGAGATTTTGTATTTGTCTATGTTTGTACCAATTTTCAGCGTTCTAGCGTTTATGGTTTCTGAGATATATGGAAAAATAAAATAAAAATTCAAAAGTTGATAACCCCTGACTGAAACAAAAATTCAAAATTCCGAGTATAAAAGTTTTGTAGGCCTGTAACTGTTTATATATTCTGAAATTTTAGGCTCTGTAAATTGAGCGGATCAAAAGTTATAAGGGGGGGACAGACACACACACACAGACACACACACAGACACACACACAGACACACACACACACACACACACACACACACACACACACACACACACACACACACACACACACACAGACACACGAAATGTTCTACTCCGAATTCTGAGTAAATCCGTGTATGGAACATATATGCTGCGAAGCCTCTAAGTTGGTGTTTTTTGACTTCAAAGTTGGAAAAGCCGTGAAAAAAGTAGACCTCTCCATACAATTCTCGCGTATTCTGGCTTGAAACATTGTCGATATGTTAAGAGAATAAAGTTCTCCTGAACAAATCGACAGTTGGAAGAGCAAAGTAAAGTATGTACTAGTTGCATGTAACACATGAGATCCAACTGTCGATAGCGATAGTATGTATAGTTGAAGAATATGTACCAAACTATAAACCCATAGATACAAATTATTGAATATTTTCAGATATTTTGTTTTCTATACAACATATGTAGGTATGTATGTCAAGATAGGATAGTATGGAAGAAGATCCTTTTTCCTACCCAGAATATGCAAATTGCATGATGGTATGTATGTATGTTTGGAGATGAAGTAACAAACTATTAAGTCTTCTTACATATTGTGTATAGGCGACTGCCATACAAAATGTATGAAGCGATGTCGTCACTAAATTCAATTTTTAAAAAAATTGTTAAAAAAAAATTGAGATCTTCTACTACAATGTTAATATTTTTTATAGAAAATTAAATTATCTAGTTGGGGTGTTTCGGCTTTTTTCGATAATTGTAAAAGTTTTGGAAATATAGGCAGTTAAACTCATAAATTTATCATAAAAAAAATATTTTTCTTAATAAAAAATGTTTGAGAAACCCTGGAATTTTTTTGAAAAAACTAATTTGAGATTTTGTATTTTCCTATGTTTGTACCAATTTTCAGCGTTCTAGCGTTTATGGTTTCTGAGATATATGGAAAAATAAAATAAAAATTCAAAAGTTGATAACCCCTGACTGAAACAAAAATTCAAAATTCCGAGTATAAAAGTTTTGTAGGCCTGTAACTGTTTATATATTCTGAAATTTTAGGCTCTGTAAGTTGAGCGGATCAAAAGTTATAAGGGGGGGGGGGACACACAGACACACACACACACAGACACACAGACACACACACAGACACACAGACACACACACACACAGACACACGAAATGTTCTACTCCGAATTCTGAGTAAATCCGTGTATGGAACATATATGCTGCGAAGCCTCTAAGTTGGTGTTTTTTGACTTCAAAGTTGGAAAAGCCGTGAAAAAAGTAGACCTCTCCATACAATTCTCGCGTATTCTGGCTTGATACATTGTCGATATGTTAAGAGAACAAAGTTCTCCTGAACAAATCGACAGTTGGAATACTAGTTGCATGTAACACATGAGATCCAACTGTCGATAGCGATAGTATGTATAGTTGAAGAATATGTACCAAACTATAAACCCATAGATACAAACTAGTTGCATGTAACACATGAGATCCAACTGTCGATAGCGATAGTATGTATAGTTGAAGAATATGTACCAAACTATAAACCCATAGATACAAATTATTGAATATTTTCAGATATTTTGTTTTCTATACAACATATGTAGGTATGTATGTCAAGATAGGATAGTATGGAGGAAGATCCTTTTTCCTACCCAGAATATGCAAATTGCATGATGGTATGTATGTATGTTTGGAGATGAAGTAACAAACTATTAAGTCTTCTTACATATTGTGTATAGGCGACTGCCATACAAAATGTATGAAGCGATGTCGTCACTAAATTCAATTTTTAAAAAAATTGTTAAAAAAAATTGAGATCTTCTACTACAATGTTAATATTTTTTATAGAAAATTAAATTATCTAGTTGGGGTGTTTCGGCTTTTTTCGATAATTGTAAAAGTTTTGGAAATATAGGCAGTTAAACTCATAAATTTATCATAAAAAAAATATTTTTCTTAATAAAAAATGTTTGAGAAACCCTGGAATTTTTTTGAAAAAACTAATTTGAGATTTTGTATTTGTCTATGTTTGTACCAATTTTCAGCGTTCTAGCGTTTATGGTTTCTGAGATATATGGAAAAATAAAATAAAAATTCAAAAGTTGATAACCCCTGACTGAAACAAAAATTCAAAATTCCGAGTATAAAAGTTTTGTAGACCTGTAACTATTTATATATTCTGAAATTTTAGGCTCTGTAAATTGAGCGGATCAAAAGTTATAAGGGGGGGACGGACACACAGACACACACACACACAGACACACAGACACACGAAATGTTCTACTCCGAATTCTGAGTAAATCCGTGTATGGAACATATATGCTGCGAAGCCTCTAAGTTGGTGTTTTTTGACTTCAAAGTTGGAAAAGCCATGAAAAAAGTAGACCTCTCCATACAATTCTCGCGTATTCTGGCTTGATACATTGTCGATATGTTAAGAGAACAAAGTTCTCCTGAACAAATCGACAGTTGGATAAGATTATAAATTAACCGTGGAATCTCTACATAGGACTAAGATAATAAGTGTTATGTTGGGGTATAAATTATTCACGTGGATGCACGCTTCCCATAATTTATTTGAAAATCAGTGATAAGTAACCATCAACATTGGTGCTTGAGTGTTATTTAATTAAAAATGAAATTAGTTTTAACTATCTGACTGGATTATTTAATACTGAAAGCTACAGAAATAAATGACAATCAATATTACAAACGACGAGGCATAGTGCAAAACAATTAAGCATTTGTATTGACGTACTGGGCTGTGTTTAGATTCAACGCTCGACTTTGGGCTTAGGATGTAGGTACGAACGCTTTCGAGCGGCATTTCAATTAGAAAGCAGAATTGAGCGTAAAATAGAAGTCGTTTTTCAGCCGACAATTTTACCGAGCATTTGGTGCGTACACTCGATATTTAATCTGAACACCACAGAGTGTCTTTCGAGCGTGTGTTTTCGGTCATTATGAACGTCTTAGAGCGTCACAAGTGCAGCCTTGGTTGAAACTCCCAGTGTAAACTTTTTCAATATTTAAAAATAAATTACACACTTGTTTTTCTTTCTACATTTATTTTTACTCTCCAGAACGACCGTTTCGCCTGGTGAAGGCCTTTTCAACTGGTGAAGTACATGGTGTGGTTTTTTCTTATATACTATTACATTAGATGGAATTTATACAAAGCAAAAAAGGTTGGTGGTTGTTACAGTTTAAGTATTATATCCAGTCCTAATCTCTTATTCTTACCTGAGCATTTGTACCTAATTACAGCTGTGGGGAATTGTCATCTTTGGGATATACCCACTTTGATTGCCTAGGTATCTATTTACTAAATATGAGAAAAAATACACGTTGAAATAATATCTTACATTATACATTAATTGCTTTGGGGTGGGTGGTTGTTACAGTTCAAATATTATATCTAGTCCTAAACAATTAGGTCGTTATTTTTCAATATTTATTATTTTATTTATTATGGTTATTTATATGTTAATTAATGATTATATGACAAGTTATGTCCGATCCAAGCATCTCAGAGGATGCCGAAATTGTCATTCATAATGCAATTGTAGTGCCTACTTTGACTTATGCCAATGAATCATGGACGTGGCATGAAATAGTTTATACTGGGCAAAAGACGCATGAAAGTCGAATAAATTTTATAGAAGTGAGATCACCAAGAAGAGTATGTAATAGAACAACTATATATGATAAAATTAAAAATGAGGACATAAGGAGAGAATGCAAGATAAAGAAGGATATTATAAGTAAAATGAAAGTAAATGGCTTGAGGTGGTTTCGATATATTGAAAGAATGAATGATGTACCGATGATTTAAAAAATACACATCGGTGTAAGAGATGGCGTGTGAATAGCAGGGGTCGCCCCAGAAAGGAATAGCTAAGCATTGAGCATGTGAATGATAATTTGAAATAAATGTGAAATATATTTGTTTTTATTGTATACTAAAAGATAAATTAATCAATAACTTACATAACAGTTTGTGCTAAAAAATGAAGGAAGATTATGGGAAAATATAAACTCATATACATTTCTATAATATTTAAAATAAATATATATTGCAAAAAATTATGAGTTCATATTTTTCTATAAATAAGGGAATTCAACTAATCTCAATTAAAAGATCGAAGACTTCTGTATAAACAAAAACATGTTTAGAGTTTTCTGATTTAAATATTTGTATTTTTGTCGTCAAACTTCTTGAGTATTTTCGTCGTTGAGAGGGGAGGTTTCCACTTATAGAAACCAAGTAAAAATACACAAATATGCGCTGTGCGCACTCACGTGAATGACTAAATTTTTTTTCCGGGTACTATACTTACATTGAAAAATATTTATACACTCGAAACCAATTTATCAATAAAAATGCATAATTGGTGAACGTTGAGCAAGCGCATAAAGTGATCATTTAAACCAGCAAATAACAGGTCTTAATCCTTCTTTCTCTTTTGAGATGTTAAAAATTTTCATAAAAATAAATAATATGAAAAAGGTTGTTTATCAATGTATAGCCAAATTCCATAGTACGCTGAAGAACTTTACTTTATCACACGTGTAAAATCACACACGTGGCACATTTTGTCTGAACTTAAAGCTACGTGTTAGATTGTCCTAAATTGCCGGTGCATTCAGCCACATTCAGGCACATGTAAGAAATGCTGGCAATTTCAGATCCCAGTCACTCTACTGAACACAAAAGATACCACATACTCACATACAATTTGTAACATTCTGATTAGCGAAACTGGATGCAAATGTTCGATAGAAGCGTGTTTCTTGGATTGTGGTAATTTTTAAATGTCAGTTGGAAATATGTATGGTAGTTCTTTGACTTTCCTGTTTAGGCCAATCATCTATGAATGCACAATTATACAGTGGAAATGGCGTCTCTGAGACGAATATATGTTAAAAAATACATATAATTTAAATAATGATTAGACCAAAAAATTCTTAGAAAATGCAAAAGTGCAACCAAATGCAGATACATGGCCTATAATAGCGGCAGCAGAAGATGGTCCTTGTGACTTTTGGACATTTAATGAAGTTCCACAATTATTGACAGATAATCGTGAGGATAAGATAACGTATTACATTGTGTATAGCATTGTCTAGTCTATGGCTGCTTAAGTAAATACCGCATTTGTCCCTCTATGCTGTCATGAAACATGAAACGTTATAAAGGTGATAAAAATAAGGAGGCTGCGATGGACAGGACACGAGGAAAGAATGGGCTACGAAAGAATGCAAAAAGGATCCTACACACAAAGCCCCAAGGTACACGAAGCGTTGGTTGACCAAAACTTCGATGGCTGGATGGTGTGCAGCGGGATGTGGAGCCATTGATGATGATGATGTTGCCATAAAACAGTCCGACAGACGCCCCTGATGGTCAATTTGATCACTCATCACGCCTATTAATTACCGGGAACGCAACATGTATAATTCACAACTAGGCCAATAACAATTTATTAAACTTTAAAGATGTCGAGTCTGTCTGGAGTCAAAGGCGTGATAGCCCTCTGTAAAAATACATATAAACACGCTTTATAATATAACGATTCTCAATGACGTATAAAAATAGCAATTTTTCATACTTCGGAGGCTACCTTTATCTGTAAAAGCCACCACTACTCATGGTTCACAGTATCGAATCGTTTTTACCTTCTGTGGTATCCTCACGCAGAAAATATACTATGAAGTAAGTCTGGCTATCACGGGTTCTTGCTATATGTATAACTTAAAGACGAGGAGTGCTAATCCCAAGAGTCTGCACAGACAATGATTTAGGATATACTATAGGGAGAAGAAGAACGAACAATTATATGAGAATATACATGGTAATAATGTAAATAATTGCACTAGGTATAAATGAAAACATTAATTTGTTTTAGTTTCACTATTTAATTTTAACACTGGCACTGACCGGTATCGATCTGAAGATCATCGTCAGAGTGCACTCTGACGATGATCTTCAGATCGATACCGGTCAGTGCCAGTGTTAAAATTAAATAGTGAAACTAAAACTAATTAGTGTTTTCATTTATACCTAGTATAATGGAGTTTCACCACGAATTATCCGTCGACAAAATTAACAAGTTAAATAATTGCACTTTGTCAAGGCTCGATATTCACAGCGATGAGGTAAATAATGGATGTGAAGAAAAGGATCGAGAAAGGAGATCACCTACCAGTACAGAAGAAGTACTCGTCTCGATCACTCACCCAGTCCGATGAAAGATGCATAGTCGATACAGAGGCAGAGCACTACACATATATGTAATGTTTCCTATAACGTGTATTCAAATATAATATCTCGACTGACCGCAGCAAATTCCGAAAGAACTCATCCTAGATCAGTCGCAAAAACGCATACGTAGCTATGACTTTGTGGCACATTTTAAAAGATTTCTAATAAAAAACTTTTAGTAAAAATTAATTTTGTTTTAACCACTTTGAGTAACTTATAGTCTAGTTTTCAGAGCTGACCGCTCCCTCTTCAGGACAGACTTGTACTAAATCAATCGCGTGCGTTATTACGGAATGTTGGGGGGTGGTAACACGGAATGTAGGGGGTGGTAACACGGGGTTGAGGGGTGGACTAAGGTTTATTGTTATGGCGAGAGAGTGGAAAAATGTTAAGCAGTGGTGAATTATTTAATTCACCTTTGATTTCGCCAAGATACATCAAATCGAATATGAAAACTATATATTATGTATCCATTCAGAACTCAAATCTTTGAGTAAAGAATGTGTAGCATCACTTCGTAAGTTTTTTTTTACAATTGACCATTTATTATTGATAAAATTATTGATATAAGCATTCTACACACTTCAATGAAATATCAAATAAACAGAAAACTACAAGACTATCCAAATGTTTTAGTTAACGCGCTGATGATAGATACTTGAAAGTTGATGCGCTGTCTCTAGATGGAGGTAAGATTGATTGGTAAAATGAAATTATGAGCTGAGTACATCAAAAAATTGATATTTACCTTTATGAACCTTGCTGAAATTGGCAGTTAGGTACCAATCTTTTGATGGAAGCTAAAAATACATCAAATTTTATCATGTTTTTGGAATTATGGTTAAATTTAAATCACCGTTTCGCGTTTCGAAATTTCGTTGGGAAATTCTCAATGCAAATTATAATTAAGTTTACTTTACATCGATGGTTTTCCTTCAATTAAGTTTAATGCAATTATGTGTGGGTTCTGTTTCTGTCTCCATATTCCCAACATCCCAGATTCTCTATACACCGCTACCAAACTGATTACTTCACCAAATACAATAATTGGCATCTTCCATTACGCCATATCGACTTAATGTTATGCTGAATATTTTACGTGCAATTTCTGGATCTGTTTGCACGGTTTTGAAGTTTGCGAGACATAGTTTAGAATATAATATCAGCTTAACTATATATTTGAACATAAAATACTCGGTAAATACCGAAGGAAAATAGAATAACTAATACATAATTGAATATAGCTTTTTAAAAAACTCAAAACATATTTTGTTACTGTCGTTGTAGGTACTAATACTGCTTATTTTGACATACATACCTACGTCTGGACTTTGGATAAGAATGTTAAGTATGTGTATATTAAGTAAAAGATCGATACTATCATTGTTTCTGTTTATTCGGTTTCTAGAAAATATATAACAATTCATTAAATATAACTTTTTTGGATGATTCATTTACGGAGAAATTCCTCAGAATTGTGGCTTGAAGTGGACGAATGCCAAGATGATCTTGTGCATTGACGCGGCAAGTGGGGCTGCAGCAGACACTATACTACCACTATGTCCATAGTACGTGGCTTACGATATACAGACCTGCTCGCACCGGTGAATCTCCGTTAGTAAAACACGTCAGTGGTAATATTTTATCAGTATGATTGTTGTAAAAACTTTTATATAATACGTGGAAGTGTATAATATATGTACGATGATAAGTTATCCCTTCAACAAATAACTAGTAATATAACTACATAGATCACACAAACAGAATTATTTTTTGCTAACATTTCAATGGCGGTTGGTACACGCCGTTATTTTCTTCTTTTTAGTCTCATATAAAATATAATTGAAAGTAGGTAAATACTTTTTAAATTGATATATTGGAACTTTCATGAGTTTTATTAGAATTTATTTGTTGTTTTTAATTAAAATTTGCCTTTTGAAAATATTTGACATTATCTTAATGATTTATTTGAATCATCGAGCTATATGTTTGGAAGTTAGTTATATCGAAGGTCACCACATAATCTGTCCATATAATTTCACGACCGCCCGGATTAGAAAAAAATCATACGTTATATATATATATATACATTGGAAACCGCGTAAACGTAAAACCTTCAATCAACTTGTACGGTAAGGTCTACCAAAGTTTGTAAACGGTATTGTGGAAGTTAAGGGCATATTTCTTGTATCTGGTTTTCAAACTACAAGGCATCCATTATCTTCGATGTTTGGAATTCTCGCTCGGAGGAGTTTGTTTGGAAATTAAACGGAAAACTTCCAATACTGTGTACCTCCGTATGTACTTGTGTACTATCTTACCTGAAATGGTAATTCTGAAACCACACACCGCACTTCAGCGATTGTTTCAATATTTTACTTGCCTTTTAATAATAATTATACTACCCGACCGACAAAGAAATGTTTAGCAAACATACCTGGGATTCTTCAAAGAAGATTTCAGACAAAGTTTTCAAATTCTCCGTCTTCGAATTGAAAAACACATAATTGTTGGAGATACTAGCGAGATCGAGTCAGGTGTGCTATTCACAAAGGTGAAAAACATCAAACAACGGAAGGAAATAATATATGTGTATGTATATTAAAATATGAGAAACAAATGTGTTGTATAAATAATAAGAGTATGCCAAGGGAGGAATGAACAAAGAAACTTCAACTGTTTTGTACATAGTATTTTTTCAACTACAGCACTGAAGTTCGCAAATCTAACTAGATCCTTCGTAATATACATTATTCTAAATCTTCTGAATATAAACTTTTTAATACTTGTTTCATACAAGGCGAAATATCTCACATTATAAACTCTGTAACTTCCTGAGCGCAATGAAGTTAGACGAATAACGTAACAATAAATGACTTTACCTATCCTCAAATAGGCAAAACTTATCGTCTCAACACGATAGAATATTTTTCTTAATACCGTATCTTCAGTCTGAATTGTTCAAATGTTGTTTAAAATCAAACATACTTGAATATTATTGTTCTTTGGTTTAAAAAAAAAAACTAGGGTAAACTACCCTAATTGTGGCACTCCTCCAACTATTGTGATCTCAGTTTTTTATTTCAAATTATAAGTGTTCTTCTTATCATTTGCGATCCTAGAATTGGTTTGTAACATCTATGGCTGCCTCTCTTCTACTCCATTCCGCCCTGTCCTCTGTCAGCTTCTTCATCTTCACGTAGATATTACAGCACATTGTCATGTCGTCGATCACCTGGTCCATGTAGCTCTTTCTTGGTCGGCCTCTATAGTTGCTGCCCTCTACTATTCCCTTCGCGGTGGTTATGAGCAGACCCGGGTGCCTCATGTTATGGCGAATCCAGTTGGATCGTCGTTGGGCGATTTGAAGAGTTACAAGAAAGAAAAAATCTTAAATATATTAAAATATTAAATTTTTTTCATTTTTCGTTCTGGCAACACTAAATTGCTAGGCTCATCTGGCTCATGTCATTTTTATATGGTTTGTTAAGCTTATTTTTAACAAGTTTATTTATTGAGCAACAAACATGCCATTGGCATAGGAAATTCTTAAGGTCGGGGTACGAATTATTTGTTAATATTTGCTGATAGGTACATTAATTTGTACAATAGTTTAACTTCATCAATGAATTATTGAATGTTCAATGCAAGTGGTTCTAACTTCAATAACTTCCATCACTTAAAACTTTCAGTACCTTTATACCCTTCAGTACCTCATGTTCTTTTAGTAACTTCCGTCCCTTCAGTGCCTCTTATTTCCTTTCAGTTCCTCCCGTCTCCTCCCTCCCTCCAGATTAAAAGTAAATTGTCATTTATGTTCGTATTCTTATGTCGATCATTTCCCATTAATTCCTTTGCGAGATATAAAATAAATTATAAAGTTTAGTTCAGTGTTTGCTTCTGAAGAGTCCTCGACGAACTCATGGACGACAGTCGAATTGTCAAAATTGTGAAACCAGAAATACCCAACGACAGAAGGCTACCCAGAACACCTTGAAAAATGGAAGGATAGTTGGACCTCCTTCTCTCAAGCTAATAATAATAATAATAATATTTTTTTATTCCAGTCTGTGAGCAGGGGGGTGCAATGCTACACAAACCATATTTTTACATACAAAATATACATTAAATGTTATAAAAAAAGAAAATATTTTTCAGAATATAGATTATATACAGCAAAAGAAAAAAATAAGAAGAAAAAAAAATAAATAAAAAATGACTTTACATGAAATATAAGGAAAGAATAACACTTTAGAAATGATATAATTATCGTCTTTCACTTCTATCATCTGTTCTGTCTTCTGTCATTCTGTCCATCTTTGTGAAAGCCTCGGATATTGGTGCCCCTGTACAGCCTTTAGTTAAACTAAGTTAATTTAGTTTAGTTAAGTTAAACCACCTTCATAGGTCAAATGACCTTATACTCGATGAAGAAAACCAAAACCACAAAAAGAATGTCAGAATTTTCTTGGATGACTGTGTTTTGTTTTTCAATCTTTAATACTAATAATTATAAACACTTTCTTGCAACCTGTGCAAGTGGCGAGTTTTTTTTGCCATATAGCAATTTATTCCGACTTACCAGTGTTTCCAGCACAGAGAAATATTAGAAGAAATATTTGCGTGAGAAATGAATATAAATATAAATATCTCTTCTGCTGGGGATCGAACCCAGGACGCCCACACAGAAACCAACTGTGCCACTATTTTTATTCTTAGTATGATTCTATTTTCGTATCATTTTAAGTGACTAGTTTGAATAATATTGAATGTTTTGCATTGTTTTAGTTATAGGTACATGCAAGAGAAAAATATATGGATTTGTACATACATACAGGAACATCACTGAATGGTACGATAAGCACACAATACTTAGTACATCGATTTATTTTTGTATGTAGTTTTTTTTGCTTTTTTTGCTTTTATATTGTTGAATTTATTTATTATTATTCATATCTGTCTCTTTGATTTTGATTTTGTGATTTTGATTTTGCATTGATGATGTTTATAGGAGTCCTACAGCAATATATAATGTTGAAAAGAGAAAAGAAATAGAGATATACATATATGTGTATGAAGTAATGTAATATAATATAATGTAATATAATATATAAAATATTGTAAATCATAATGTAATATAGACCCCCAACACGGGTAGGTACTCGCCTACCTAACGGGGGACACTATAATGTTAATGTGTAATTGTTAATCAATGAATAAATAAATAAATAAATTGTAGGAGGCTATATATGTTGTACCTACGTATGTTATGCTGCAGTGGATTCGGTTTGGGAATGATCTATTTTGGTCTTTTGCTAAAGTACATTCATCGGTCAGTTGGTTTACCATATTTTCACTATCTACCAATAATTACAGAAGTATATTATGCTATCAATTTATTGGATATAAAATTTGCTACAATGTAGAGAGTGCATACTTTGAGTTTCGTCATAATATTTTTGTGTGTATGCCGTAATCCGTACGCCGTACACTAATATGAAGATTTGTGTCCTCTGTACAGACCGAACTAAAACGCCGATGAACTTCATAATTGATACCATATCTTAGAGCTGATTAGTTTTCCAAATACAGCGATTCATTTTTCTCAATGATTTCGTCTGTAAAATCTGAAAAATACTATCACGACCTGGAAATTTCAGATATTTTAAATTTGTTTAATTTTTGTATACCTACCTACAACATAAATAATCTTCTCAAAACTGCATTCAGAGTTTGTCAACCTTAAACGAAAAATATATAACCATTTAAAAAAGTGTTAATCAAAATTGTTTTCTTCTTCTTCTTTTGTTTCAATCCTGAAGATTGGTTGGCAGCATTAAATTGATGCATCTCCTCCTCCACTCCGCTCGGTCTTCAGCGACACTTTTCATCTCCGTGTAAGAGGTACACTGCATGTCACGGCACACCTGTTCAAAATACTCTCGGCGGGGACGCCCTCTGCCAGTTGTACCCTCAACCATTCCCTCCAAGATGATATGAAGGAGATCCTTGTGTCGCAACACATGGCCTATCCAATTTGCACGCTTTTTCGATATGGTGTTTGACAGGTTCCTGGCTTCCTCAATTTGTTTTCTATGTATGAAAAATATATCTAAGATATTTTTTAATGTTTGGTGTATCGTGAAAATTTTTGTCCTTTGGGAAACTATTTTTTTGTTTAGGAATCTAATGGAAATGTTCTTCATAAAAATAAATTAAGGGGTTGTCAAATTTTTAAGAAAAAAAATTACACTTACTATGTAGTGGAGAGTGTTGTGTTGGCTACAACCCACTTGTTTTATATCGCGTCGCATATAATTATTATAGATCTTGTGTTTCTTTACACTATACTTAATGGGGCGACTGCTGCCAACGTACCTATTTATATATTTGATATACCATCATTATTTGTAAACAAATCGTTTTAAAAAAATAATTAAGATAGTTTGAGTATTTAGAAAAAAAAACCTTAACTTTTTGATAATGTTCTGTATAAATTTTTGTACAAAATAATGACATACCCCGATTTTCAACGTTTATCTTATATTTTTTATAAACTACATATAAGGCGTAGAGCAATATATTATATAATGACTTAAGAGGGTGACTGCTGCGAACGTACCTATTTTTTGAATTTGAATTTGCATCATTACTACAAAACGAATTATTTTGAAAAATATAACCTAGTTAGTTTGGATATTAATAAAGGAAAATATACCATAACTTTTTAATTACGTTCTGTATATATGTATTCTTGTATGAAAATAATAAGCATACCCCGATTTTTGACATTTATCTTAAATTTCTAAAAAACTATAAGGTATAGAGCATTATATTTTTTTATAAATTAAAGAAGATCGAAATATCTGGAAAAATACGATGTAACGTTGCATTAATGCATCAGGTTAAGTTAATAAACCAAAAAAACTTTTATTTCGCAAATGGCGCTGAATGGAAAATAAATGTTTTTTTAGGTTTATTTACTAAACCTGAAGCATTAATACAACGTCACATCATATTTTTCTAGATATTTTTGTCTTCTTTAATTAAAAAAAATATGTTGAACTACGCCTTATATTTTATTAAAAATATAAGATAAACGTTGAAAATCGGGGTATGCCATTATTTTTCTACAAGAATTTATACAGAACATTATCATAAAGTAGGTAAAGATATATTTTTACCAAACCATATAAATTATTTTCAAAACGATTTAATAAGACCGACCGCCGTGGCACAGTTGGTAAGCCGTTCGATTTCTGTACGGGCGTCCTGGGTTCGATTCCCAGCAGAGGAGAAATTTATTTAAAAATTTATTTCTCACGCAAATATTGCTTCTCTGGGCTGGAAACACTGGTTAGTTGGAAGAAATTGCCATACGGCAATAAACTCGCCACTTGTGCATGGTGCAAGGAAGTGTTCATTATTATTATTATAAGAAATAATGATGGTATATCAAATTAAAAAATAGGTACGTTGGCAGCAGCCCCCCTCCCCCTTAAAAAGTATAAAAAATAAATTGAATAATTTATAGAAAAATCATGGTCACACGAACAGCATCGATATAATTCCGACGTAGATTTTCAAAGAGTTGGTTAACATGGACTTAACAGATATTTGATTTGTATTCAGTAACGAGTTAACTACTGCTTTGAATTAGGGGCACCGTCGATAACGCCACTCTGCGGCACACAGCGCCACCTGGCGGTGCAAAATTTCATTACACTTGAAACAATACATACCTACACAAACGGAGATTGAATAATATAAGTATGTATATACCTTACTACCACAGACAATTAATCTATAGACACCACATAAAAAATGGTATTACCATATCTAAATATTAGCATATCATCACATAAAAATCCAAATCTATAAATATTTATATATAACTTATATTCGATTTCTACATGTAGGTAAACAAGCAAAAATGAAATAATACTTCTGCCGCAGTTCAGGGGTGACATCTGTGCGAGACACCGTCACCTCATTTATAAGGACTTTTGCTTTCAATGTTTACAAATAAACTAATTTCTCAATAGATGGCGTTACAAAAAAAAACAAAAAAAAAAAGGTTTTTTTCATTACCTCATAGATGGCAATAGTATAATTTCGTATTATTCAGGCGAATTGTTTACACATTATTCAAATTTATAGAACTTTCAAAAATTACATTGATAAGGGAATTCAATAAAGGCATAATAATTGGTGAACGTTGCGCAAGCGCATAAAGTGATCACGTAAACCAGCCGATGACAGTTCGTAAGCCCTGTAGGTGCCTGAGTTCCTGATTCTTCTATAATATCCCAACTCTGTCTCTATTGAGATATTATTGTCAATAAAAATATTTAAATATTTTTGAAATGGTTCGGAATGAAAATTGAAACAGTCTTTTTTTTTTTTTTTTGATTAGGAAACAAAACAGGAGTACAGATAGAAAAGTACATGATAAATATAAAAGAAGTATACAACAATCTGTACACCCAATAACATTGTTTCACATAATAATAGAATGGTAAGTACTACAAACTATCCACATCAATAAATATAAAAGAAGTATACAACAATCTGTACACCCAATAACATTGTTTCACATAATAATAGAATGGTAAGTACTACAAACTATCCACATCAATAAATATAAAAGAAGTATACAACAATCTGTACACCCAATAACATTGTTTCACATAATAATAGAATGGTAAGTACTACAAACTATCCACATCAATAAATATAAAAGAAGTATACAACAATCTGTACACCCAATAACATTGTTTCACATAATAATAGAATGGTAAGTACTACAAACTATCCACATCAATAAATATAAAAGAAGTATACAACAATCTGTACACCCAATAACATTGTTTCACATAATAATAGAATGGTAAGTACTACAAACTATCCACATCAATAAATATAAAAGAAGTATACAACAATCTGTACACCCAATAACATTGTTTCACATAATAATAGAATGGTAAGTACTACAAACTATCCACATCAATAAATATAAAAGAAATATACAACAATCTGTACACCCAATAACATTGTTTCACATAATAATAGAATGGTAAGTACTACAAACTATCCACATCAATAAATATAAAAGAAGTATACAACAATCTGTACACCCAATAACATTGTTTCACATAATAATAGAATGGTAAGTACTACAAACTATCCACATCAATAAATATAAAAGAAGTATACAACAATCTGTACACCCAATAACATTGTTTCACATAATAATAGAATGGTAAGTACTATAAACTATCCACATCAATAAATATAAAAGAAGTATACAACAATCTGTACACCCAATAACATTGTTTCACATAATAATAGAATGGTAAGTACTACAAAACTATCCACATCAATAAATATAAAAGAAGTATACAACAATCTGTACACCCAATAACATTGTTTCACATAATAATAGAATGGTAAGTACTACAAACTATCCACATCAATAAATATAAAAGAAGTATACAACAATCTGTACACCCAATAACATTGTTTCACATAATAATAGAATGGTAAGTACTACAAACTATCCACATCAATAAATATAAAAGAAGTATACAACAATCTGTACACCCAATAACATTGTTTCACATAATAATAGAATGGTAAGTACTACAAACTATCCACATCAATAAATATAAAAGAAGTATACAACAATCTGTACACCCAATAACATTGTTTTCACATAATAATAGAATGGTAAGTACTACAAACTATCCACATCAATAAATATAAAAGAAATATACAACAATCTGTACACCCAATAACATTGTTTCACATAATAATAGAATGGTAAGTACTACAAACTATCCACATCAATAAATATAAAAGAAGTATACAACAATCTGTACACCCAATAACATTGTTTCACATAATAATAGAATGGTAAGTACTACAAACTATCCACATCAATAAATATAAAAGAAGTATACAACAATCTGTACACCCAATAACATTGTTTCACATAATAATAGAATGGTAAGTACTACAAACTATCCACATCAATAAATATAAAAGAAGTATACAACGATCTGTACACCCAATAACATTGTTTCACATAATAATAGAATGGTAAGTACTACAAACTATCCCACATCAATAAATATAAAAGAAGTATACAACAATCTGTACACCAATAACATTGTTTCACATAATAATAGAATGGTAAGTACTACAAACTATCCACATCAATAAATATAAAAGAAGTATACAACAATCTGTACACCCAATAACATTGTTTCACATAATAATAGAATGGTAAGTACTACAAACTATCCACATCAATAAATATAAAAGAAGTATACAACAATCTGTACACCCAATAACATTGTTTCACATAATAATAGAATGGTAAGTACTACAAACTATCCACATCAATAAATATAAAAGAAGTATACAACAATCTGTACACCCAATAACATTGTTTCACATAATAATAGAATGGTAAGTACTACAAACTATCCACATCAATAAATATAAAAGAAGTATACAACAATCTGTACACCCAATAACATTGTTTCACATAATAATAGAATGGTAAGTACTACAAACTATCCACATCAATAAATATAAAAGAAGTATACAACAATCTGTACACCCAATAACATTGTTTCACATAATAATAGAATGGTAAGTACTACAAACTATCCACATCAATAAATATAAAAGAAGTATACAACAATCTGTACACCCAATAACATTGTTTCACATAATAATAGAATGGTAAGTACTACAAACTATCCACATCAATAAATATAAAAGAAGTATACAACAATCTGTACACCCAATAACATTGTTTCACATAATAATAGAATGGTAAGTACTACAAACTATCCACATCAATAAATATAAAAGAAATATACAACAATCTGTACACCCAATAACATTGTTTCACATAATAATAGAATGGTAAGTACTACAAACTATCCACATCAATAAATATAAAAGAAGTATACAACAATCTGTACACCCAATAACATTGTTTCACATAATAATAGAATGGTAAGTACTACAAACTATCCACATCAATAAATATAAAAGAAGTATACAACAATCTGTACACCCAATAACATTGTTTCACATAATAATAGAATGGTAAGTACTACAAACTATCCACATCAATAAATATAAAAGAAGTATACAACAATCTGTACACCCAATAACATTGTTTCACATAATAATAGAATGGTAAGTACTACAAACTATCCACATCAATAAATATAAAAGAAGTATACAACAATCTGTACACCCAATAACATTGTTTCACATAATAATAGAATGGTAAGTACTACAAACTATCCACATCAATAAATATAAAAGAAGTATACAACAATCTGTACACCCAATAACATTGTTTCACATAATAATAGAATGGTAAGTACTACAAACTATCCACATCAATAAATATAAAAGAAGTATACAACAATCTGTACACCCAATAACATTGTTTCACATAATAATAGAATGGTAAGTACTACAAACTATCCACATCAATAAATATAAAAGAAGTATACAACAATCTGTACACCCAATAACATTGTTTCACATAATAATAGAATGGTAAGTACTACAAACTATCCACATCAATAAATATAAAAGAAGTATACAACAATCTGTACACCCAATAACATTGTTTCACATAATAATAGAATGGTAAGTACTACAAACTATCCACATCAATAAATATAAAAGAAGTATACAACAATCTGTACACCCAATAACATTGTTTCACATAATAATAGAATGGTAAGTACTACAAACTATCCACATCAATAAATATAAAAGAAGTATACAACAATCTGTACACCCAATAACATTGTTTCACATAATAATAGAATGGTAAGTACTACAAACTATCCACATCAATAAATATAAAAGAAGTATACAACAATCTGTACACCCAATAACATTGTTTCACATAATAATAGAATGGTAAGTACTACAAACTATCCACATCAATAAATATAAAAGAAATATACAACAATCTGTACACCCAATAACATTGTTTCACATAATAATAGAATGGTAAGTACTACAAACTATCCACATCAATAAATATAAAAGAAGTATACAACAATCTGTACATACACCCAATAACATTGTTTCACATAATAATAGAATGGTAAGTACTACAAACTATCCACATCAATAAATATAAAAGAAATATACAACAATCTGTACACCCAATAACATTGTTTCACATAATAATAGAATGGTAAGTACTACAAACTATCCACATCAATACAAAATGAAGAAAATAAAAGAATATGCATATTTAAAAATAACAAAAAATTTCAATAAAAAAAAACAACGTTAGAATAAGCATATTTTGTTATAAAAAAAACATATTCTGTTATAAAAAGTGGGAACAGGAAATATGGAAAGGGAGAGGACGGACAGGGAGAGCAAATCTCATATACCTACATATGTAGAAATAATGTGGAAAAATACGAAACCACTATTCACTGCCGCAAATAACACGCATTACCTCGTGGCGAAACTGATTAATAGATGAGTCAAAGATATCAGCATGTATCGAAAATAATGCATTAAATCTACGACAGATGCGTGGGATCATAGCATTCATCCGCAAATTGGTTCTACAGTGTGGAACATGTAAGATGTTTGACTGGCGAACTGACCTTCCCGGGACCCAAATATTCACAAAACTGACAAGCTCAGGCGAGTCCATAGCATCGTTCAAAATTTTATGAAGCATTAATTGGTCGAATCATCTGCTTCTTACAGCATATCTCCACTGATGGATATGACCTCTTCTGAGTTTTTCGATTCGTTTTTTTTTCGTGACTCTATTGAGTGCAGTTTAGCTTATATACGGTTCGTGATAGTTTCCATAACAGCACAAGCACAAGCAGGATAAATGTTTCATACATTTTTCTCTTTAGACGTATGAAAAGCAGTACCCAACGCTAATATCACAAAGTAGGTACATGTCTTTAACAAAGGGATTGAAATTTTGAAAAGCAAATACTTTTACTACTATGTACATTAATATCAAATTGATAATAGGTATATAAAACAACATTTGTAACTATGCCGTATTGTGCTTGCGATACTCTTTGAGTAACACATAAAAATATTTTATGTGATTTGGGAAGCATGTGATTCATATTTACTACACCAACATAGTTAACTTTAACATAGTTAACTCTTAACAGTTTATTTATTTATTTATTTAATTATATTTACGGCTTGAAAGCATATTTACAGTACATAACACCATATTATTAACAGTACATAACACCAGTTATAAATACAACAATAACATAAGTACCTACAACACATTTAGTTCAGCAATACATTATATCAGATAAGAAACATCAATAAAGATAACAATAACATAAGTACCTACAACACATTTAGTTCAGCAATACATTATATCAGTTAAGAAACATCAATAAAGATAACAATAACATATTGTAAATCAGAAAGAAATCAAATTTAAAATTCGGCAATACATAATATCTGTTATGAAATATAATGTTAAATATTGAACAGTACACAACACCAGTTATAAATACAATAATAACATAAGTATAACACATTAAGTTCAGCAATACATTATATCAGTTAAGAAACATCAATAAAGACAAAATACAAAAACAAAATAAAAACCCAAACATAACGATTACTATGATAAGTCATGAGTTAAGAGAAAGAAAATGTACAATTTTTGATTTGAAAGTAGAAAAATCGTTGGCAAAAACATCGGAGTGACTCCCCACAATGATACCAAGTCTATGTAGCCTTGGTATTGGGGATTGGTAGACATAATTATTCAGAGAATGGCTCTCACGAAACATAACACACTGTCTAGTGGTTTTAGCCGGAACATTAAAGTTTATGAGTTTAAGGAGTTCGGGACAGTCTATAGCATGGTTCAATATTTTGTGTGAGAAGGAAAGATCAAAAACCTTTCTTCTAACGTCAAGATTTAAAAGTTTAAATTCTAGCATTAGATCTGTGTAATTGATGTGTTATATTGGAATCTCCTTTTTATAATTTACAAATCGCAAAAAAAATTTCTGGACCCTTTCAATATGATACAGGCCCAGTATTTCAGCCGGCCTTTAGGAGTTTAACTCAAGTTTAACAAAAATATTGCGTATTTCAGTACCTAATCTTCCCTTAAATACGTCACTAAACGACAAATATTTAACTCAACGTTTCTGGCGGATCGCGTGTCTTAATCTTGAGTTTAGTATTGTTTCTAGTCTTTTTCGCCAGGTGGCGTACTAATCGCCGCACGCTTTAATGTTTTATTTCATTTTATACTACAAATAACTATGCATAATAATTATAATCATGATTTATTTTTGTTGTTAAAATAAAAGACTTGATATAGAAGTGGTTCATGTATTTAATATTTATTTTCTTTTTTACACAATTATAATGTATTGCCTGACAACAAACGAAATAAACTGTCAGCCATAATGAAACGTCAGGCACGCAACTTTATTTTTGCGATGTTTTTTCATCCCACTTTTTAAATTGATACATCCTGTTTCTATATATATAATGTGTATTCTTAAATTTTCTATATAAGAAACAAATAAAATAATGTGTTGTTATAATAATAAAATAATATTTAGTCACAGCTTCGCGTCACGTATCATTTAAGGTTATTACAATTTTGACAGATGCGTTATAGACAATAACCATAGAAAAACGGAAAATATATCTATAGTTGAAGATTACGTAACTGACGTTTCATTTTGCACTGAAATACGCGAATGAAATTTAATCTTCCCTAAACTTTTAACTTGGATTACCAAATCCAACGATTTAAGGGCCAACTGATATCTCGGGCCATAGTTAACATAGTTAACTCATAGTTAACATAGTTAACTCTTTCTATGGTTGTGAAATAAATATCGCGTCAAAGATTGGATTTATGACAGATACTATAGCAGACACTTGGACCTGGTTAATTTATTATGTGTGAGCCCATATGAGTACCTATTTAGTGTGGAACGGAAACAATCACCTAGTTCATAATTGCATAATATAATTGTCAGTAAAAATTGTAAACTGCTAGCCTTATAATAGGATTTTCTAGTTGTGCAGCAGTAATCTACTTATTGTTGTCATTATAAATATGGTTTGATAAATGGTAAATAAAAATAATAAAATAAAACATAGTATGTGTTCCACCTCTCTTTGCGTATCAGTCCCCTAACCTACATACATAAAGTCGTAGGTTATGTCGGCTCTGTATACTCTTTACTCTGTGGCTATTAGATACCAATTGTATTGCAACCGTAGAGGAATTTTCAAAGATTAAAGTTACATTACAAATAGACTCACTACCAATTCTGATGAATTAATTCTATTTCTGATTCAACACAATATCTTAGTCATCGTATTAACTATTCAACTTGCATATCAATCACTCGCATATGGGGTGCAGGACCGTTTATTAAAGTAGAAGTAAAAGACTGTATTTTATAAAGAAAGTCCATCTTTGCGTCTTTGTTCTCACTGACTGAGGGTCGTGACCCTAGAAAGATGATCGCAGTACAAGGCTCCTGCAGACCTCTCTGTGTCCAGCAAAGTGTGTCGCATCTCTAAAAGTCGAACTGGCAGTTTTCTTGATCGGTCGATCCATCTCACCGACTTCCAAAAACAGGGGAAGTAATAATTTTTGGATGATTTTATATATGTATGTTCAGGGTTAACTTTTTACCTCGTTATCCGATTTATTTTTTTTTTAATAGAAAGGGAATATGTTTCGATTGATCCCATTTCAATTTGGTCAAGATCTGATCATTGAATCCATGAGAAAAACATCAAACTTTTCAATTCGCACTTCAACGTTAAGAACTCTTTGTAACATTGTCCGATATTAATGATTTATTTTTTCATTAGAAAGGGGTTACATACATCTCGAGTGGTTCCTTATGAACCAAGCCATAAGATTTGATGATGAAAATCATGAAACTCGTGCGAAGGATTTGCGTAATTTTGTATAAGCGAATTGTGAATCTGTCTCATCAAGCACTAAAGCATATTGTCAATGCGACTACAAGCATCGGTTGGTGCAATTATCCTATTTCATCTCTCCAGTTCATTTCCCAGTTTCCTTACCTACCATATCCTAAATCTCATTCACTTGATCCAGTATTCTCTTTATGAAATAATATGAAAAATGTTTATATTATTTAGTGAAGCATTATAATTGGCATATTTGGCTGAAACAATTAAAAAACAATACTATACGTCACTTACATTCGTCCTCACCTGGAATTCTGTACACCGATGTGGAACCCATACTACAAAATATGCATTAAACCAAATAGAGAACATTAAAAAAACCTTCTTGAAACACTTAGAGATATGCTTTTATATTGAACACAGTAATTTTAATAGTTCCCAGTATCCAAAATTTCAACATTGAATAGATTGCAGGACAGGAAACTTTACTTTGACCAAATATTACTATGGGGGTTATATGCATGTGGCGTGTAGATCAATAGGAGTACATGTACTAGATCTAATGCATACTAAACCACATACATATAAGTTCTGCTGGCTCACAAATTATCCCTATATACCGGAATCGAACCGGGATATGTAATTCATAATTTGCCTTCTTTATTAACGAGCGTGTTCAACCAACAGTCCCATATAATTGATTATCGTGGATGGCGATAATCCAAATTGATTAATGATAATTATGTGATGCAAGTTGGTACATAAGACAGGTTAAGATTGAAAGAGTGAAGATAACTTACGTATTTATTGTTGAGAACAAATTAAAAAGATTACAATTAAAACTACTGAAATTATACCTTACTTATAAAATTTACACTTATAATTCACGTACTTACGGAAAGTACGACACACAGTTGGGTATCAGAACGGAATCAAAATTATGTTTAAAATGGCCGTATTTATACGTCCGCCAATTAGGGTTGGGCAATGACCATCAATTAGAGTTGTGCGATGGCCATAGCCACACACTCCCCTTCCAGCTAGTGCGTCATACTTCCCTGTACTCTTTGTCACATAAAAAAAATAAAATTATATATTCTAACAAAATGGTTTGGGTCTATGATGGTGTACACTCTGTAGTACTAATAAGATTTTTTTAATTTTTTTTATTGTATTTGTTTCAAAAAAAAAATAAACTAAATTGAGAACAAATAATTTTTTTTTTTAATTAAATATACCCATTTCTAACTTAAAAGATTAGACAAAAAAAAAAAAAAAATAAATGTTACTGAATTTACTTAGGGTTGAAACCCTGTGTTTTTATTATTTAGAGCAAAATCAAAAATAAAATTTTTGCAATATTATGTTATGATTAAGTTACATCTGTCAATAAATATTTAGCATTGCTTTAGATGAAGCTTAATTATTTACTAACTATATATATAGTGATAAAGTAGAAATTACATACATGTTTAAATTAAAAATATTATTTACAGAAATAAATTTGCATCATTTTTATGCAATTATTTAGGACTTTTCTTTTTCGAATACGCCTATTATTAATATATTTTTCTTTGCCAATTTCTTTTGCAATGTTAATTTGGCGAGAGAGTACTACATTATTCAATATTCATTATTGGTTTCAATTTTTTACATTTTTGCTTAAGTATATATGGCTTAAATACATTCGTTTCGTATTTCATACTAGTAATTTACATTAATTGTTGAGATATTACTTTATCTTTTTAATACTTAATAAGTTTTAAATTTACAATTATTTTTATGCTTTACAAATACCTTCTTTTTAAAATAAAACACATATAAATAATAATAAGGAGAAATAAACTAATAACATTTAATATATTATTTATTTTTTTTCTATGCCATTGTGGCTTAATTTCATAATCAGAGAATATATTAGGTATTTGTTTGTGGAAGTTATTTTTATTCTTTTTTTTATTACTTAATGGAAATTTATCTAAGAACATTCAGATATCAAATTTATATTATTAACAGTTTAATATTATCATACTATGATTTTTACTGAAAGCATATATACAAAATATGATGTGTACCTCCAATAGTGTAAATCATTTAAATTCTTTTCATATTTTATCCTCTTTGTAGGGATTTTTACTCAACTTTTACTTCAAAACTTAGATAAAAAAAAATTGAATATATACATATATGTGTATCAAATATAATTATTTTATAAAATACACTGAATTTATAATTTTTTATAAACACTTTGTTCACTTTTGCTATTTATTGCACTAAAAGTATCTGTAGTGAGTGAATTTTTTAGGAAAATAAACTCTTCTCCCTGATTTGGTAGTGGAATGATGAAGTGGTTTTGCTTCTTCTTGATCCACATCCTGGATGGGGGTATTGGTTTGATTCAGTGGTTGTGGTTTTACTTCTGGCGTCTTGGGTTCGGGGTCCATGTCCTCGTTTATCCCAAAGGCAGGTTTTACTCGGTCCAAGGAGACTTTCCTGGGTTTTCCATTAATTAAAATTACTGCTGTTTTGTCATCTTTTTCTTGTACTGGAAACGGCCCTTCGTAAGGTCTTTGTAGGGGTTTCCTGGTGGCGTCGTGTCGCAAGAACACGAATTTAGCGTCCTTTAGATCTTTATGGATGAATGTTTTCTGCTTGCTGTGATTGGAGGCTGGTATTGGTCGAAGTTCTGTCATCAACTTCTGTAATTTGTAACCATAAGTGTCAGGTTCCTCTGCTGGTGTATTTTCAAAAAAATCGCCTGGCAGCCTGAGCGTTGTCCCATATGTCATCTCAGCTGGGGTGAATTCTGAGCCTTCCTTAATGCTGGATCGTAGTCCTAGTAATACCATGGGTAGTGATGTCGTCCATGATTTGTTATTTATGGTCATCAGTGATGTCTTCAGCGTCCGATGCCAACGTTCTATAATGCCATTACTCTGAGGATGGTATGCCGTGGTTCTAATATGATTTATACCTAATATTTTAGTTAAATTATTAAATAATGAGCTTTCAAATTGACGGCCTTGGTCGGTGGTAATTGAAGTTGGTAAGCCGAAGCGTGATATCCAATGGTACATCAGGGCTTCAGCTACGGTTTCCGCGGTCATGTCTTTCAGAGGTATGGCTTCTGGCCATCTTGTATACCTATCGATTATGGTCAGCAAGTAGATATGATCTTTTGAAGGTGGAAGTGGTCCAATTAAATCGATGTGAATATTTTTGAATCTTCCGTCTGGAGGCTTGAACTCTTGTAGTGGCGTAGTGGCGTGTTTATGTATTTTTGATGTCTGACAATCTATACAGTTGTTTACCACATTTTGTACGCTTTTCTCTATATTGGGCCACACGTATCTTTGTTTGATAATTTTGTACGTGGATTTTACTCCTGGGTGGCTTATTCTGTGTACTTCCATAATTACTTCTTCTCTCATGGATGGTGGGACGAAAGGACGTATATTTTTCTGTGAAATATCACACCATAACATTTTTTCCGAGCCTGGTATCCCGATTTTTCTCATTGACAATGATGATTTTTCTAGAATTTTCTTTAATTCTTTACATGAGATTTGTTCTTCAGCCATTCTGTTGTAATTAATATTTGGTTGTAGTTCTATCTCTTCTATCCTGGATAGGGTGTCGGCAACTATATTTTCTTCACCGGAAATGTGCTTGATGTTGGTGGAAAATTGGCTAACGTAATCAAGCTGTCGTTCCTGTCTTGGTGAATTCAATTTATTTTTGGTGAACGCAAATATCAATGGTTTGTGATCTGTGTATATGGTAAAGTTTCTCCCTTCTATTTGTGCACGGAAATATTTGACACTTTCGTACATGGCTGTTAACTCCCTGTCATACGTACTGTATTTTGTTTGTGCGGGGTTGAATTTTCTTGAGTAAAATGCTATCGGTTGCCAGTTTCCTTGATTCATTTGTTGAAGAGCTGCGCCCATGGCTGTATCGGACGCGTCAACCATCAAAGCTATCTCTGCTGAAGGATCGATGTGTGCAAGAAGCGTTGCTTGCGCTAGATCTTCCTTACATTTAGTGAATGCTTTTTTTAGTTTTTCGTTCCAATTAATTTTCCTTTTATCGTTTTTTCTGTACCCTTTTAATTCGTCAAAAAGTACTTGTTGCGTTCCTGCGGCATTTGGTAAAAATTTGCGATAGAAATTAAGCATTCCCATAAATTGTCGTAGTCCCTTTGCGGTTTCAGGGGGTTCTATTTTGGTGATAGCCTCTACTTTTTCTGGTAGTGGTGATGTTCCATATTTATTTATTCTGTATCCTAGAAATTTTATTTCGTCTTTTCCAAATTGACATTTATTCTGATTTATAATAAGTCCGTTGTCTGATAGTCGTTTGAAAATTTTGTCCAGATGTTCTTCGTGTTCTTGTAGATTTTTGGATGCTATCAAAACGTCGTCGATGTAGGTGAAAACGAACTCTAGGTCTCTAGTTATACTGTGCAGAAATCGTTGAAACGATTGTGCTGCATTGGACAAACCAAACTGCATTTTTAAAAATTCGAATAATCCAAAACTTGTGAGTATTGCTGTTTTTGGAATATCGCTTTCTTCCATGGGTACCTGGTGATAAGCTCTGCTTAAATCCAAGGTGCTGAATATGGTTTTCCCGTGAAGTTTGTGTGCAAAATCTTGCAGTTGAGGGATGGGGTATTTATCAGGTTTTGTTATGGAATTTAATCTGCGGTAATCACCGCACGGTCTATATGAACCGTCGGCCTTTTTTACCATGTGGAGTGGGCTGGACCAATTACTATTTGAAGGTCGACAAATGCCTTGCTCCATCATGAATTGAAATTCTTTTTCTGCTATTTCCAGTTGCTCTGGATTCAGTCTTCTGGCTTTACAAGTGACTGGTGGACCTCTTGTTTCGATATGATGCGTGACGTTGTGTGCTGGTGCTTTCGAATTCATGTTTGCTCTTGTAAGATTAGGATATTTCTTGAGGATATTCTGGAATTTTCCTGTCGCCTGTACTGTTGCTATATTGATAATATTGGTTTTGTACATGAATCCTGTTGTAGATAGTCCGGTATTCCTGTCGACTAGTGATTTCCTTCTCAAGTCTACCAATATGTTGTAGTGTGTTAAGAAGTCTGCTCCAATAATAGGTTTCATGACATCGGCTGTTATAAATTGCCATTTGTGGTTTCTTCTCAAACCTAAATTAACGTCAATTATTTTATGTCCATAAGTAGGTATAGGTGTACCGTTTGCTGCATAAATTGGCGTTTCTATGTTGTCGCTGGAGATTATAGATGTGGTGTTTTTGTAGTGCCTGGGAATAACACTAACTTCACTCCCGGTGTCTATCAGATATTTGATGCCCGTAATTATATCAGCTATGAAGAGACGGTGGTGAATCTGCGACTGTGTCGTCTCACACACGGGTCGCAAGTTCTGGTTTTCCTGCTGGTTAAATGAACAAGGTGGTCTGCAACATCTCGATTTTGTTCCGAATTTCTGGTGGTAACTGCAGATATCTTGATGTACGTTATTTCCAGCGGTGTTTAAATTATTATTTTGGCAATTGTTTGTATTATTATTATTATTATTATTAAAATATATTATTTTTTGATTATTGTTATATCTTCCTCTACTCGGTGTTTTTGGTCTAGGTCGGCTTCTCCAGTGATTGTCAAATTGTTGTATGGGTTTTCTTTGTTCTGTTTCCAAGTCCATTATTTTGTTCGTTAATGTTTCCACTTGTTTAAACAGTTCTAGCAGTATTTCATCTTCGGAGGTATCGTTGTTACTGGAAGTGTTTCCTGAAGAGGTTGAATGTAGATTAACTGCATGTATTTCACTTCTATTATTGACTTCGGAGATTCTATCTGCCGTCTGTGCTAAAATCATGACGTCCTCTGTGGTGATTACGGATATGATTTCCTGAATCCTGTGAGGTAGTCTTTCTATCCATAAGCGTTTAATCAGAGCGTTGTTACTTAATGATGGACCTGCGAGGTTCTGCATTTTTCTCAATAATTCCGAAGGAGTGTGGTCTCCTAGTTGCAATCCATGTAGCAGCTGAGTAAGTCTTTTTTCTTCTGACTCTTGAAGTCTGCTGAGTAATGTTGTTTTCAATGTTTTATAGCGATCGCTGACAGGTGGGAATTGTATAATGTCGACTACGCAGGACATTGTCTCTGGATCTAATACTCCCAAAACATGGTTGTATTTAGTTTCATCTTTGGTTATTCTCGCCGCTGAAAACTGCGCCTCAATGGTTAAGAACCACAAGTGTAGATTTCCTTTCCATATTGTTGGCAATTTCAAATTTGTAGCAGATACGTCGAATCTATTTTCTTCTGATGTTGGAATTAGTGTTGAATCCATGATATTTTTTTCGAATGACATTATTACAAGTTATAATTTTATACGATTAGACAAAAAGTTTTTTTTTAAACAAAGTATTTTATATTGAGAATATATTTTTCAAAGTATTTATTTGAAGTTTAATGTTTTTTTTTATAAAAAAAAAATGAATATTTTTGACAAATAATCAAATAAATTTACTATTATTCAAAGTATCTACTTAAAGATTTGTTTTTTTTTAATTAATTTCTCTTTAAATATTAATTAATTTTCATAAATTTAAAAAAAAATGGCATTAATCTAGAGTAATGGCATTGAACTGGTATTCTGAAAAATAGATTACATGTTATTTTTCATAATATGACATTAATATTTTATACAATTGCAAATTCCAGTGGGGTTCGTTCTCCATGCGAACCAATGCTTTATATTCGTAGTATGTTTTTTTTTATTGCATTCAGTTACAATAGCTAAGTAGGTATAATAAAATGTTCGCTTCCTATAGCGTATTGAACAGGCTGGTGTAAACAAACAATGTATCTATCTATACGTATGTACATAAGTATACTTTCTGTGGCGATTTACTGCACTTTATGATACATATATAATTGTTCACAACAAACTCAAATAATCTACTTTATTAGTATTGAATTTCAAATATTAATTACATTTAATTGACTTTTCTAAACATTATTATGTTATCTGTAATTTGAATAATTTTATTTTGAAAATACAAAACTTTTATGCACAATTATTCAGATATTTATTACTATGCAATGATTTTAATATAAACTTTCTTTCAATAAATTTGTTATGAAAACCTTTTTTAAAATTTTTAATACTGTGTAATATAAATTTTTATGTTTACTTATCTTGTATATCTCTATTGATGATACTTGTGTTCTCATATGAATACTGGTTTTTCTTTATTTGTACTATATTTATGGTCCTGGTTTATAGTGGATCCATTTATATTGAATTTCTCATGAAAAATAGAAACATAGGAAATTGATTAATAACATGCATTCATGATATTTAATAAATTGACTCTAGATATTTTGACGAAGTTGTCACAGATAAAATTACATTCGAAAATAATAACAGAAATAACAAGTTTGATCTATATATTATTGCGAGTTCTATAAATGTTTTTTTACTTCTACAATATACATCAAAAATTGAATTTTAAATGATTATTATGGTCTCAAAACAATAGGTTTGTAAAATTTATAAGAATATTTTTGTCACAGTGACATTTTCAAAATGCAATATATTATTGCATGTATCTCTCTCGTATACTTTAAATGTAGGTAAACACACTATTGCGAAGAATTAATATTAATTTTATTTATACAGGCATATTCGTAGTCCCTTTTGCCTTGCTAATATACTAAATTAAGAAATATTGAATTTATATTATACCTGGGATACTACGAAGATTCCATTCTAATAACCCAACTGGTGTTTTGTTTATACGACATTTGTCGTTTCATTAAATACTCATAACCAAAATATGTCCCAACTATGCACTATTTCAATTTAAATCGTTGTTTTATTATTAATCACAAAACACTGTATTGTCCGCGTCGGTGTTCAGTCAACCGAATCAAAACGCGGTTCACTTTTCTGGAGAAAAAAATATCGTGTTGCTACCTTGCAACAAAAATATTTTTTCTTGATATATTTTTTTAAATGATTTGCCGTATATTTTTATGAAATATTTGTATGTTTAAATGTAACTTACTAGTTCACCAATATAATGATTTGTAAATTTTTTTATTAACATAATAATTTTCAATGTAATAATAAAATAAATCAGGCACTTATACATTTATTTAGTATGCATCAGAAACATTTAAATGGAATGCTCTGGAATTTTTAGCGAAGTATCAATACGATTTTAACAAAATTGTTAATTTTTATACAAATTTAATTATCACACTATTTACGAGATTTTCAAGTAAATTAATATGAATAATTATCTGTTTCTATTTTAAAAAAAAATCAATGTGAATTAACTATTCAAATAACCTATAATGTTTTCGGTCGGTATTTACAACACGAAAAACATGTAACAAAAAAAAATGTAACAAAAAAATATCTATTGAAAAAAATTTAAAATCGTCGTGGGTCACCAATATGGGGGGTTATATGCATGTGGCGTGTAGATCAATAGGAGTACATGTACTAGATCTAATGCACACTAAACCACATACATATATAAGTTCTGCTGGCTCACAAATTATCCCTATATACCGGAATCGAACCGGGATATGTAATTCATAATTTGCCTTCTTTATTAACGAGCGTGTTCAACCAACAGTCCCATATAATTGATTATCGTGGATGGCGATAATCCAAATTGATTAATGATAATTATGTGATGCAAGTTGGTACATAAGACAGGTTAAGATTGAAAGAGTGAAGATAACTTACGTATTTATTGTTGAGAACAAATTAAAAAGATTACAATTAAAACTACTGAAATTATACCTTACTTATAAAATTTACACTTATAATTCACGTACTTACGGAAAGTACGACACACAGTTGGGTATCAGAACGGAATCAAAATTATGTTTAAAATGGCCGTATTTATACGTCCGCCAATTAGGGTTGGGCAATGACCATCAATTAGAGTTGTGCGATGGCCATAGCCACATTACTATATAAAATTTGCAATGACTTGATCGATTCCCCTGATATACTCAAAACTGTATCACTCCAAGTACTGAATAGACATATTAACTCACAAAACTTATTCTACATACCAGTATGCCACACTAATTACAGCTATTTTTCACTCATGTTTAGAATTCAGCGAGATTAAAATACACATGTACACATTTCAAACAAACAGATATTTTTCATGAACTTAACAACATTATCAAAATCAGATAAAGATGTTCTTTAACTCTAATACACAATCCAACAATCCCCTCCTCATTCACTAAAGATCCCTCCTCCTCATCCTGAAACATACTCGTTAACTGTATTTGTGCATATCTTTGTTTTTTATCTATCTTTTTAAATTTTCTTTTATCTTGTATTTTCTTATGAATTTATCAACTATGTAATCAATAACTGTGTAATCATTTTTTAATTGAAGAAAGCACTGTTATACAAGAAATGTAATGTAAAATTAATGAATTATAGTTGTAGCTTTCTGAGAGAAAATAAATAAAAGCAGTTATGTTGTCAAAAAGAAAATATAACAAAAAAGTCCATAAAATAATATGTGACGCATCTACATAAATATAAAAAAAATATATATTAATATGTACTCTGCCTTCCCAAATTCATTAACTTACGTAGTTGAGAGTTAAGGGGGCATATAAACCTAAACACCCCAATTTCAAATCAAATTCCTCTAATATGTTAAACAGTGTGTTTCTAGAAAAAATATCATAAATGTTTTCAACATTTCTCTAGTGAATGTTAGTCACACAATTTTATTTTTATTCATTTCAAGTCAGGTTTGTTCTGAAAATGCAAAAAAATCAACAAATTTTGACTTGCAATAATTTAAATCACGTATAAACCTTTTTCAATGCACGCGAGAGTTACCCTTACTAAGACGAAACTTCATAGTGTATTAGGCGGTTTACATATACCTATATCACGTTTTCAGTTACTTGATTTAACGTTATATGTCCTCTTAAGGGTGTTTCCGTAATAATATTGATAATTTAAAAATGTGATTTTTTTCTCTTTCAAATCCTAAAATAACGTTTAACAATATCAGTTTCTTTAACATTGACAAAACAAAAACATCATATTATTATTTTTGGTTTTATCATCCTGATGCAGTTTGAATTTGAAACCAAACATTTTCTATTATCAGAGAAATCTCAGTTTGATATCAAAAGTACAATTTCCTTTTGACTTCGTTCTTCAAAGACAAACCTTAGATACATATTTTCAATTCAAACATTGTCGACAGTAACATATTGATCAAATATGTACAGGAAATAAGTTTTCTTCATTCATTCATTCATACATACTATCCCACAATTTGGGGTAACCAGGGACAGGTGTGAGGGTTTGTATACCTTATAAAAGGGAGCGCAACCCATGCATTGTATACCCACACACCAGTCTTGTCTCACCTAAAAAGGGGCACTATATTCAAGAAGGGTGATGAACCTATTTGCTGAACTATGTGAGATGTCATTGTTGCCTGTTGTATTCTCGATTACCCGGCTCTTACGGGACACTCGACAGCTTAGATGAGATATTTACATCCTTTTGTTAAATCGAATTCTTGAAATTTATTTTGAATTGTTAAATACATTGAATACATTTTTTATACATCTAAGATACAAAAAAATATCACCGTCAGGTCATCGAATGAAAGATGACCAGAAACCAAAAAGAATCATTACCTTCAAATACCCGGTGTGCGGAATTGGAGATTAAAGGCCATGGATAGGGTGCAATGGAGACGATTCCTTGAGGAAGCCAAGGCCCATCCTTGGCTGTGGAACCACTGATAATGATGATAATCATGAGATACAAAAAAAATACACATAAATTAATAATAAAACAAATAAATTATTTAGACCAGATGTGAAACGAAAGCTGCTTAACCTGTTCTGGAGCAATTTAATAATATAATCATTATTTAGTACTTACGTAAATTATTTGTGGGCGTGTATGTCCTTCATTGTAAGTCAATACAATTATTATGCCGTTTTATGATGCCAAGAGCAATCTAAGGGCGCCCTTGCTTAGTTGTTCTTCTTCCTCTTTTTTTTAGATCTATGATCTGTTTTTAAAGGGTTTCTGGGACGAGGATGTCCAGCTCTCCCTCCATATCTTTGATGGGCTTCCCGGTGGTCGGCGCCCTTCTGGTATCTCGCTCATTACAATCTTTGACAGCCTTTCTGGATTCATCCTTTTAACACACTGAAAAAATCTAAAGTTATCAAAGTAGGTACCTTTTTGGCTCGGTTAAAGTCATATTGGTAGTTATTAACCAATATATGATTAAAAATAGCAAAGTTGCACTTGGTTATTATCTGATAAATTAATACTGTTAAAATGAAGTTGGTTGCCAATAGCAATGTACTTGTTTAAATTTTACCGACGGACTATACGGACTTTTTGTATTCGATATCTGTCAAATTTGACATTTCATACATAAAAATATTAATATTTCTCAAATTTGACACGATATATTTAAAAAAATATTAAATAAAGTATAAATCTCGCCAAATATGATATGTCACATTAAAAAATGATTAAATAAAGTATAATACTCGTCAAATTAGACATGTTTCACTGAAAAATGTATGACTTAAGTTGAATTAAGATGAGATATTCGTCAAAGATTATCATTATTATTCACAAATATCGTGTGTTGATTTGCTAATATTTGCATTTGAGATGTAATGTAAAGATGTTTATACTATTTTGATGTTAAAGCTTGATTACCAATTAGTATTTTCCGTTTTTAAAAAGAAATAATGAATAATAAGCATCTAACAAAATGAGTTATACAAGTACATATACATTAATGGTATTATATGATATTGAAAGAGGGGCAGATTGTTAACAAAGGTACTCGGTTAAAATTAGCAGATTATTTACTTGGCAATTTTTAGCAACGAACTTTGCAGGTACTATAATAAAAAAGTTGCTTGGTTATATTAGCAGTAAATTATTTATTTTTAACAACTACATTTTTTGAGTGCATAATCTCTCCAGTATCGTCTTATTTGCCTGCTCCACCTTACAACATCCTCCACATTGCAGGTTCTGCGGATCTCCTCATTGGGGATTCTGTCTCTGAGGGTTCTGCCCAAGATAGGTCATAGTGTTTTCATCTCTGTAGTTCTGAGTAGCCGTTTTGTTCTCACCGTGTCTGCCCTTGCTTCAACTCCATAATTCGAGTCGAGATTAGTTATTGAGTCTGCGAAAAAATACTTCAGTATTTTACTGAAATCTCAACAAATTTTTGCACTTAAAAGATACGTTAAAATTAAAACCACAATCATAATAAGCCACTTTATAAGCTCCATACAATACCCGTAAAAATAGTATTGTGGCGGATCATCTCTTCGATGTCCCCACATAACTACTTACATACTTGTCATTGCTACCAACTCAAGCTGAACGTATTAACAATGATCCCCTCCTACTCTAATCATTCGGAATTTATCCAGTCGCCGTGGCCTGACGTATCGCCGACGCTCCTCTACATTCTTATTACGTATGAATTAAATATAATAATTTAACAAATACTATGTAAAACATTAAATAAAATAAACCATTACCAGAGTGAGTACTATCTTTTATTATATGAATTATCAGTTGCACCTAATTGTTTGTAGTGTATCTATTATAGAGAAATGAGTTTTAATTTTACCTTTTGAACTCGCAATAATACTTCTTATAAATATTCTATAAAATTAATTAATCAATCTAATAATTAAAATAACCATCTCCCTATAGTATGTCTGGACACGAAAATCCTTAAAAAAACTTGTGAAAATTTAGGCAGTAGGCTTGCCGCTTGTCAAAATTTTAGCACTCAAATATGTATATGTACCTATACAAATATTTAAATACAAAGCATTTTAAAAGAAGCGAAAATTTGACGAATGCCAGTGAAACATGGACTTGGTAAAAGACGCCCGAAAATAGAAAATGTAAATGCTGTTGAAATGAGATCACTAAGAAGAGTACCTACATATGTAATAGAACGATATATGATATAAGGAGAGGATGCAAGATAAAGAAGGATATTTTTAGTAAAATGAAAGGGATTGCCTTGAGGTGGTTTGGACATATTGAAAGAATGAACGGTGAACAACTGACCAAAAAATATACATGGGTATAAGAGATGGATTGAATAGCAGGGTCCGTCCCAGAGAAGAGGATGGCATGACCATGTGAATGATATTTTGAAAGAAGCTTGAACAACCGACGAACATGACGTATGAGACGATGCTAATGAATTAGAAATGTGCGCTAAAATAGAGGAGTTTGTTCTCTCTGCTTACCTCTTAAGGGACATGGCGTGATGGTATGTATGTACGTAAAATACAAAATTGTAGTTCAGCATAAATTTTAGACACCCTAAAACTAAAATCAAATAATGTTGTAGGTATACGCATCTGTGAATAAATACATAGGACATTTTAATCTCGAAACGTGAATTTCTAATACCATTTCACTCTCAAATTCCTTTGAAAAGGTTAAGTTTTATCAATAAATATTTCAACGCTTTGAATAAAACAACTTTTTCCATACATATTCCGAATGAAAAGACGGATCTCAAGCTAGAGGCCAGTTTACACAGTCCCTTTGGCTAAAGATTGCATATAAAGACCGGTTTATAAAGGCACATTCAGGTCCGCTAGTTGCCTTTGGGACCTTAACGTATAGACTTGTAAGCCCCGAGGACATGGAAAATTCATTGCTTGAGGCAAGAGCTATTAGGGTCGCAGAAAGGGGCGCAGATCTACATGCAAACAGTACCAGCACTGGCTGACAGACCCGAGGGATAGGCGGTAATCTCTTAAAATAAATAATACGCTACACTTATACCTTCGTAGGTAGGTAGGTACGTACATTGTAAAGGAAATATGCAATAAAGGTCCTGGGAAAATAAACGACGCGCTGTGTGTCGTTCCGATATTTATACCTCCTATGATATTATGAACTCCGGATACTTTTTATTTATAAAACACCTTCATATTATGGCACTTTCACTGTTTAGATAGGCAAGGACACTGAACCCCACACTATCGACAAAGCATTTGAGCAGCTATAAATATTTACTATAAATCTATACAAATAACTTATAACATGAACATACAAAAACTCACAGCTAACATATTCAGCCAAAACTATACTTTGTTTGCTGTTTTCAAATTCCTGTATAGTAAAATATAAATAATGAGATTTATAGTTACTAACTTCTGCTATGTAAATTATAAGATATTACAGTTGTGGCTTTCATTGTTTACGAACAAATTTCTCAACAGAGTGCGCTTATTTTCAAGAACTACAATATCTATGAATAAAATATATATAACTTCAAAAATTGGATTGATAGGGAACTCAATTAAAAGGCCTAATTTGAACTTTACGGACAGATCGTAAGCCCTGTAGTTGGCTTGATTTCCTGGTTTTCCCTAAATTTTCAAACTTCGTCTGTGTTTCTATATTAATTGTCACAAAAAGATATTTTAATTACATAGATATTATTTTAATTATTAAAATTCATTCATCACAATTTATAACCTGACATACAACGATTCGATTGTAAAATATATATTTTATAATAAACCTATCTAAATAAATTTATTAGTAAAGTTTAGAATGTTATCTTTGAGTCTAAAATAACTTAAATGAACCCTATCCAGGTATCATCAACATTTATCATGGATAAGTTTTGAAGCTGTATCTCGCATATTTTATTAATTGAAATGTCTCATCCCCGACCGCGTTTAGGGATTTATAAAATCATATTTCGGAGGGTAAACATCAAAATGTCTTTACGATAAAAAAAAGTTTTCACGATTTGCCTACATTAAAATGCGTAGTTGCCAAACTTCGGTCTGTACTGGAAGCGTCACGTGTTACGGCCACGGAAAAATCCCAGCGGAGGTGTTCCTCGGCGCATGTGGACAACAATTTATCACAAGTTCATAGTTTGTGATAATTCATAGTTGTGTATGCCAAATTCACGATAGCTCAAAAATGTCCGCATGTCATGAAATTGCGTAGTTGTGTAGTATTCTACAAAGTTCATTTCATGCGAACTCGAAAATATTCCCATTTCATGATATTCTGAGTAGTGTTTAGAGTTCATGATAATCCAATGTTTGGTATAATTCATGCGAACTCAAAAACATTCTCATTCCATGATACAAGGTGTCTCAAAAGAAAGTTCATATTTGTATTCAGAGCGTTATGTGGAGATGTTAGACGACTTCTTGGTGCCTGAACTGCAAAACTTTCCTGGCTATAACCAAAGAACATGGTTCCAGCAGGATGGAGCAACGTCACACACGTCCAATACATCTCTGCCACGAGTTCGTGAAATATTGAGACGCATTTATGGCCCCGTATGCGAAAATGGAGCCTGGCGTATCAGGTACAACCACGAACTGTACCAGTTGTACTTTGATGTACATGTTACCCAGTACATCAAAATATGCCGGTCACGTATCGAGAATGGACGAAACCTGTCCACTAAAAAGGATATTCGCTAAAAGACCAATGGGCAGAAGAAGCGTCGGTAGGCCAAAGCTGAGATGGTTATATGGAGCAGAGAGGGACTTGCGGACGATGGCGTTGTAAATTGGCGGCAGGAAGCGATGGTCAGGGAGGGGTGGAGGGAGCTTCTGGAGGAGGCCCGGACCCACAATGGGTTGTAGCGCCACTGATTGATTGGTTGATTTAGAGGTGACATTAATTAGCCTCCACGCAGTCCTGATTTAACCCGTATGGACTTTTTCCAATGGGGTTATCTAAAATTTAAATTTTACGCCAGTAAACCGACTTTCCTGGCGCATTTGAAAGAAAATATCCGTCACGAAATGGTAGCCATCACTGAGTCCACCTGCCGAGCCGTCATAATTAATTTTACTGTTCGATTAAATGAGTGCTGCGAATGCGAGGGTCTACATTTGGACAATATTATTTGTAAGAAATAAATTCCCAAATTGTGTACTTTAATAAATAATAAACATTTTTTCGATACACGGCTTACTTTTTTTTTAATCGATCCACTAAATATAAACTTTATTTTGAGACATCCTGTATGTTGAGTAGTGTACATACATAGTTTGGCATAATTCATATGAATCTAAAAATGTTCACATGTCATGATATTTGCGTTTCTGTTAAATTTCCAAAAAATAAATTTAAATGCTAGTCCATATCTATTCATAATTGGAAATTATGAATGAGAAATAAAAATGAGAATAATTGACAACATATGTACATACATTATTGTTTGAATCTGCAATTAGATAGTGTAAATTCTTTTTGCAATTAAAATTGTGACAAATTTCAGTATGAATCGTTCACAACATGTCGTCCTTGGACCGTTCTTTCATTCGAGAAGGTACCCACCGCCTCTTAAAAAAAAGGAAAAGTTTTTCTGGCGAAAATCTCAAAACAAAAAGCGAATGTTTTTGCACGAGAAAACTAAGAGGGCAACATTATTTCTAACGGCCCTGTGAAAAACAGGGTGATTAATATTTTAAACTTAGAGATCGAATTAAAAAAAAATAAATGTAAGTCTATCGAAAAAAACACTGTTAATTATCTTATTGAATTATGTACCTATACTAACCAAAAACAAATAAATCATTTTCTTGGTTTTATTTTCTTCCGTAGGTACATATATATTTTGTGATTCTAAATTATTCACTATACCTACTAATTCATACAAATCCTTTCTTCAATACGAGCATTTTTTTTAGAAAAATATAATATTATTATGTATAATATTAAAAATCTGCGGGGCAAGTTCTATGGAAAACCATATCGTGATGGTTTATAGAAATGGATATCTAAATGGAGGGTTTTCATTCCGCCGTTTGACCGGACTTGTAAACTTGTAGGCAATAGACAGGTATAGGGGAGGATTAGTAGAACCAATGACGGAGTAAAAAATTGTCTTACGACATATTCCAGTTATATATAACCTGAATACTGTGAAATGAAAGCAGACGGAAAAGGCTTATATCAAAGAATGAAGGGAATATGGTGAAGAAAAAAAGAATAAGATCAATTGTGCATTAATAAAATTGAAATTACATTTTGTTCCAAGGCCTGTTAGTGATAACGGAAGAAGTGTAATGGCAGGAAACAGAGTGACTGAAGCATTTAGACCAGTTTTGAATGATCACAACATATCAAAGGATGCCAAAGTTGCAAAATTTAATTTATTTTTGTTCCAATGGAATAGACGGCCGCCGTTTAGTGAGACAAGATCACTCCAAGGGCGCTGTAGCTTATTTGTTGGCTCACAGAAACAAGGCAGTCTTAACAAGTCTATGAAAGGTGTCAATGCTCTGAGCCCCACGTATGTCAAAGATCAATTTATTTCGTTTTAAAGGTCGGTTCACACTGAAACCGCGATCATGGTAAGCCACCTCATTGACAATCCAACTCTTTCAGAGTTGGTACTCTGTGATCCAGATGATCTCAATGTAAGCTGTCTTCCTGATGGAACATTCTTTTGACACAGTTCTTAAATGTAGTGTGGAGCCAAGTCGTTCAGAGCCTTAAACACAATCAGGCATACCTTATAGTCAACTCGTTCTGGACATCTCAACCAGTGCAGTTCGTTAAGAAGAGGTGTTACGTGACATGATGTTCGGTTCTCTCTTCCTACACCATGTGATGATATGTTTTTTGTTTAAAAAAATTACGCAATGAATTGAGGGGCGAAAATATTATTTCCCGTGATGTAATCGAAAAAATCACCCTGTTAAGGCGTTCAATTTCGATGGTAATTCTTTTAAAACTGCAAAAGGTGGCAACCGAACTTTGTAATGTATATTTAGGAAGATTCCTGTATATATTTATATACATTTATTTTGTATTATGTTTACTCAAGAGATCTCCGGCCCTTTTGTAAATGTACGCAAATAAACCATCCCATAGTATCGTAGGCACCTTCCTTCCATCTTGTGAAGAAACTTTCTTCCCACTTTTCCAATGGGGGATGAAAAATCACGAAAAATTATAATTTTAAAATATACATTCAACCACTACATTGCGCTGGGCCTCTGATACATCAAGCTAAAAAATATTAGTACCTACCACAATAACTTTTTACTGGCAAACTCTCATCGCTTTACTGATGTCAATACATCGTTGGATAGTGCATCTGTGTTGATTGTTACCTCTCTACAGATTTCTTAAAAAGACTATGATATATTGTAGAAGCTCGTCGTAATGGGAAGAATTATGGTTAAAAAGATCCAAAGATTCTTCTGGGACCCAACAGATTAACTTTTTAAGTTCGCTACAGGCCTGTCGATCTGCCCAAGAACTTTCTACGTGGAGGCGTTTCCTGCATTTCATATACAATGATTTTGCTATACATCAATTTATATTAAAATCATAATTTAAAATAGTTTTTTTACATACCTATTATATAATAAATAAAAATCGGTCAAACTATGATTTAAACCCGCGTCAACTAGATCACTAATTCAACGCTCTAGGTGCTCCGCCACCGACATTGGTGGTAATTCTGAAACGATAAATATCGATTGACTTTTGAAATTATCACAATTCAAAATGGCGGCCATCGTCATTATGGAATGGTGGATACTCTGAACGCACATCATTGAATTGGTCTATTGAAAAGGTTATTGAAATCATAACAAGCGGTCAAAGCGTGTTGTTTAAATTACAGTTTGATGTTTTATTCGATTAAACATTTGGATTTTCAGTTAAAATGCCACAAGAATGTGCAGTTTTGGCTATAATATAATAGAGATAATAATAGACACTTTCTTGCATCTTGCGTGTTAAATTTCGTATGATTATCTATGGATTTTTAACATTTGATTTTGTCTATACTTTTTTCGTTGTTTTCAGTTGTTAAAAATTAGAACTGTCACCTCTGTAATTTTCTGCTGTTGTTGTTCAGTTGTTTTGAAAAAATGTTTGTTTGAAAATTAATAAAAAGGTGTCCGACACGCCAATCTGTGTTTCTTTTGCAAATCCAACATAATCCAGCCATAAAATTATTCATTTGGTCCTTCGGCGAGTTTATTGCCATATGAAAATATCTTCCAACTAACCGGTGTTTCCAGCCCAGTGAGGCACTATTAGCGTGAGAAATTATTTTAAATAAATTTCTGCTCTGCTGGGGATCGAACCCAAAACGCCCGCACAGAAACCAAACGGCTTATCAACTTTGCCACGGCGGCTATAGTTGAATATTTAGAGGAAACTGACGGAATGATTTTAATGATTTAAAGATAAAATACTTTTATACTAGCCCTTTTGGGATACATGTATATTCATTACATTTTGTGTCACCGACATTTTGGATTTTTATCTATGTTGATATCGAATATTCATACTCAATATTGGATGATTCAATAGCAAAAAAGATTAAAGTGTCTAAAAAAAATATATTTATAATTATAACCATTTACAAGAGAAGATTTATATAGGTATGTACCTACGTATTTATGACCTAATTAACTAACTGTACATTTTTTTTTTCATTTTAAATACACGTTCATTTGTTGTTCAAAAAAACCTTGTCATATCCTAATATAATGTTTTTATAGATTTGTATAATTTTAGAAGTGATGTTTAACGAAAATTAATCAGTTTTCGTGAATATCTACGGGTGTTGTGTTATAACAGAATGATCTTAAAATAGTTACAATTGCTTTTGACCATAGACAATACAAAAGCATGTTCAGAATAACCAAATTGTGTAGGTACTATTGGATGACAATTGATTTGGCAAACAATTACAGCTATTGTAATTGGATTTATTTCAATACAACCGTAAAAATTACAGAATAGCACTCATAATCCATAATACTTTCTACATTTTTTACAATAGGTAGTTACTTTGTGAACAAACTTAAAAATCCGTAACCCAATTTTGTCAAATCTTCACCATCTACATACCTAATGTATTTTTATTTCTTTCCAATGGTTCAACTATTTTTTGCCTCCAGTACAAAATTATAAAAAAACAAATTTTAAATTAGGTAGGTAGGTACTCTTAACACTCCGCGTCTCTTCCATGCTGACCCCAACAAAATCTAGCCTCCATAATATTATTATGTATGAGTGTGTTTTGTATGAAAAAATTGTTTAGAATATAAGACGGGACAGAAAATATTTATATTAAATTTCGCCTAACAAGAAAAAAGACCTTCAAAACTTAAGGTCTCTAGCGAAATACAATAAAAATATAAAGATGCCTTCACACAAACATTCTAACTATAAATTTTGTCACTCTGTCGTGAAGAAATTGAAATTCCCAATTTTCATATCACTTTTACTATACAGTTCATACTAAGAAATGATTTCACAATAAGTATTAATTTTATTTCTTTATTATTTTTATGATTATATTTTTAAAAATTAATTTGTGTGCCATACAGATTTAAAAATAACAACAAAATTAATACACTTAAAAATTTGTGTTTCACACTAAACTCTGTCGATTCCTCGACCGGTTTCGAAGAGCATCTCTCATTCTTCTGGAGTTCACTTACAAACTAACTGTGTTAAACTAAAAATTATGGAGGAGGATATTAATTATGGTTTTGGTGCTTTTTTTATTGATGCTATGTGTATTGATGTTTTTTTTGTTTTGATACTTTTTGTATTGATGTTTAATTTTTGTGTACCTATAGTTTTAATATTGTTGATTTTATATATTTTGTATGTCTTTATGTTTTTATGTAATTGAATCGTTCTATATTGTATGTACTCACTTTCTCAGCACAAGCATTTTTAATGCTTTTTGGGAAAGAGAAAAAAAAACAGTGTACAAATTCAAATAATTAATAAAAAAGATATTACTATGGATATGTTAGATATTATTGGAAAGATGTTTAAAATTGGGCCACATGTGATATTTGAATTATTATAAATAAACCAAAAAGGTAATATAATTAAAAATTTCAGATTTGCAGCTTTGATGGTATTTGAGATTCCTACATACATATATGGATAAAAATCAAATAAAAATAAAATGTTGATAACCGCTGCCTGTGACGTATATTCGAAATTCTGAGTATAAAAGTTCTGTAGGCCTACATAATTCTATATTTTCTGAAATGTTGGGCTTTGTGTATTAAGCGGATCAAAAGTTATAAGGGGGAAGGGGACACAACAGGCACTAAATGATCTACTACGAGTTCAGAGTCAATCCATATTATGAACATGCATATATTATACGTTGCGAAGCCTCTTAGTTTTGTGTTTTTTTTTCTTCATACATACATACATACATACTATCACGCCATATCCCTTACGGGGTAAGCAGAGAGAACCGAGCGCCATACTCCTCTATTTTTGCATACATTCCTAGCTTCCTTTACATCCATGCATCGTCTCATAAATGCTCGTCGATTATTCAAGCTTCTTATATTTCCTTCTTTCAAAATATCATTCACATGGTCATGCCATCCCTTTCTGGTGCGGCCCCTACTATTCACTCCATCTCTTACACCCATGTATATTTTTTGGTCAGTCGTTCGTCATTCATCCTTTCAATATGTCCAAACCTTCTCAAGGAATTCACTTTCATTTTATTTATAATACTCTTCTTCATCTTGCATTCCCTCCTTATGTCCTCATTTTTTATTCTATCATATATCGTTCTATTACATACTCTTTTTAGTGATCTCATTTCAAATTTGAAAAAACATGGAAAATATAGACCTGGCCATACAAATCTCGCGGATCTCGAATTGAAACTCGGATAAAAATAAATAAATACTTTTAAAGAAATTTATAGTTGGATTTTTGATTCATAACATTGTCATAAATAAAGATAAGTGAAAAAGTAGGTGTGCAAAATATGTATTAATTTATACTATTGAAAAAAAATATATTTTGATATAATTATGCATGTAGTGTTATCACGTCTTAAACTCCCTCCATTCACAGTGTTTTTATGTATCAAAGTAAGAAGAAACATAATAAAAGATTTTCATCGGGTCCTTTTTGTCAAATAAATGTATGCAAATATTGTAAGAAGTTTTCTATTCAAACAATAATGATATTGACTAAGAACTTTTCATGGAAATACAAATATCTTTCTACACACTACATACCCTGCCTAATCTTGAATCCTTCACTATGTTTTTTCAAATATACACATACATAGTCGAGGTTCGTGGCTCAGTTGGCTAGGTATCTGACTGCTGATCCAAAGGTCCCGGGTTCCATTCCCGGTAGAGACAAAGTTTTTAATTGTGTTTTTAGTCTGGATCTGTGAGACAATAAATATCGTAAGTCTCCAGAATGTGGCAACTTGTTATTAAATAATTATTTGACATAGCACCTGCGGGGCTATTCATAAAGTTGATAACAGTAAAACTAAGATCAGCTTCAGACTTTAGCAATCTTTGAGGTTAAACTAATTGAATAATAATATTAATTTATACAACAAATAATGACAATAACATAAAAAACGTTGATATTAACAAATTTTCATGATTTCATATACATAAAGATTAAGAGGACATATAACGCTAAACTTAGTGACTGAAAACATGATATATTAAAACCGCCCAATGCACTACGAAGTTACGCGTTAGTAAAGGTAAATATCGCGTGCGTTAAAATAGGTTTATACGTGATTTTAATTATCGGAAACCCCAAATTTGTTGATTTTTTATATTTTAATAACAAACCTTAGTTGAAATGAAAAAACTTTATCGGTCATTCACTTTGATTTTATGCACTCTTTAAGCGTATAAAAGATTTATTTCTCTATGACACATGGTTATGGAGTAATTTAAAAAAAATCTGTAAAAAAAGGATATTTTTAATCATTTATTTATGGGAATTCAGGCTGAATTTTAAAGTTGTGTGACGAACATTCACTAGATAAATATTGAAAATACTAATTGTATTTTTTTCCAGAAACACACTGTTTATCATATTTGAGGAATTTGATTTGAAATTGAGTAATCAATCAATCCCCTTAAGATTGGATTATAATCGAGTACAGATTTAGACATTTTAAGATTAAAACAAGGTAAGGTTTTAGCTGTGAGGCACCGGCTTAGAATAGTGCTTACACTCTTTTCTATTATTGTTTTCGAGTGTCCCGTAAGAGCCGGGTAATCGAAAATGCAACAGGCAACAATAACAACTCACATAGTTCAGCAATGAGGTTCACCACCCATTCTGAATGTAGTGCCTTTTAGGTGAGAAGAGACTGGTGTGTGGGTATACACAGATGTGTTGTGCTCCCTTTTATAAGGCAATCACACCCGCACACCTTTCGCTGGTTACCCCACTTTGTGGGATATGCCGTGATGGTATGTAAAACAAGGTTAGAACGTATTATGAGTACTTATCTGTTATTTGCCCGAGATGCTACATAAAATTTATACAGGAACATAACTACTCATTTGTATTTACTTTTTGTAATCCAGTGGTCGAGAGCTCGAGTCCTGCACCGACCGATTTCATTAACCTTTAGTACGAGCATATGCTTAATATGGGGGATTTGTAGGTACTTGTTAAAAAACGAGATGTACACAAATATGCACGCTTATTACCTTATTATGTATGAAACACGAACAAATATTGTGTATCACCAAATCTGTGATAGTCTAAGTTTTTTTTTATAGCATTAATAGTAATAAATAAAAAAAAATAAAAAACTCAGTAGATTTGAAATTCTCTTCTTACTTTATAGGCCTAGTATTTTTTTATTCATAATAAATAATAATAATAACAATAGTTTCCCCCGTTAAGAAGGCAAATATAATATTATCATACAACTAGAAGACATACAAAAATTTACAAATAGAAGATATAAAACAAATACAACTAGAAGATATAAAAATATCATTGATACAAATAGAAGATATAAAACATACAATACAACTAGAAGATATTAAAAATATACAAATAGAAGATATAAAAAAAATACAAATAGAAGATATAAAACAAATACAACTAGAAGATATTAAAAATATACAAATAGAAGATATAAAAAAAATACAAATTGAAGATATAAAACAAATACAACTAGAAGATATAAAAATATCATTGATACAAATAGAAGATATAAAACATACAATACAACTAGAAGATATTAAAAATATACAAATAGAAGATATAAAAAAATTACAAATTGAAGATATAAAACAAATACAACTAGAAGATATAAAAATATCATTGATACAAATAGAAGATATAAAACATACAATACAACTAGAAGATATTAAAAATATACAAATAGAAGATATAAAACATACAATACAACTAGAAGATATTAAAAATATACAAATAGAAGATATAAAACAAATACAACTAGAAGATATTAAAAATATACAAATAGAAGATATAAAACATACAATACAACTAGAAGATATTAAAAATATACAAATAGAAGATATAAAAAAAATACAAATAGAAGATATAAAACAAATACAACTAGAAGATATTAAAAATATACAAATAGAAGATATAAAAAAAATACAAATTGAAGATATAAAACAAATACAACTAGAAGATATAAAAATATCATTGATACAAATAGAAGATATAAAACATACAATACAACTAGAAGATATTAAAAATATACAAATAGAAGATATAAAAAAATTACAAATTGAAGATATAAAACAAATACAACTAGAAGATATAAAAATATCATTGATACAAATAGAAGATATAAAACATACAATACAACTAGAAGATATTAAAAATATACAAATAGAAGATATAAAAAAAATACAAATAGAAGATATAAAACAAATACAACTAGAAGATATTAAAAATATACAAATAGAAGATATAAAAAAATACAAATTGAAGATATAAAACAAATACAACTAGAAGATATAAAAATATCATTGATACAAATAGAAGATATAAAACATACAATACAACTAGAAGATATTAAAAATATACAAATAGAAGATATAAAAAAATTACAAATTGAAGATATAAAACAAATACAACTAGAAGATATAAAAATATCATTGATACAAATAGAAGATATAAAACATACAATACAACTAGAAGATATTAAAAATATACAAATAGAAGATATAAAACATACAATACAACTAGAAGATATTAAAAATATACAAATAGAAGATATAAAAAAAATACAAATAGAAGATATAAAACAAATGCAACTAGAAGATATTAAAAATATACAAATAGAAGATATAAAAAAAATACAAATTGAAGATATAAAACAAATACAACTAGAAGATATAAAAATATCATTGATACAAATAGAAGATATAAAACATACAATACAACTAGAAGATATTAAAAATATACAAATAGAAGATATAAAAAAATTACAAATTGAAGATATAAAACAAATACAACTAGAAGATATAAAAATATCATTGATACAAATACAAGATATAAAACATACAATACAACTAGAAGATATTAAAAATATACAAATAGAAGATATAAAAAAAATACAAATAGAAGATATAAAAAAAATACAAATTGAAGATATAAAACAAATACAACTAGAAGATATAAAAATATCATTGATACAAATAGAAGATATAAAACATACAATACAACTAGAAGATATTAAAAATATACAAATAGAAGATATAAAAAAATTACAAATTGAAGATATAAAACAAATACAACTAGAAGATATAAAAATATCATTGATACAAATACAAGATATAAAACATACAATACAACTAGAAGATATTAAAAATATACAAATAGAAGATATAAAAAAAATACAAATTGAAGATATAAAACAAATACAACTAGAAGATATAAAAATATCATTGATACAAATAGAAGATATAAAACATACAATACAACTAGAAGATATAAAAATGTCATAGATACAAATAGAAGATATAAAACATACAATACAACTAGAAGATATTAAAAATATACAAATAGAAGATATAAAACATACAATACAACTAGAAGATATTAAAAATATACAAATAGAAGATATTAAAAATATACAAATAGAAGATATAAAAAAAATACAAATTGAAGATATAAAACAAATACAACTAGAAGATATAAAAATATCATTGATACAAATAGAAGATATAAAACATACAATACAACTAGAAGATATTAAAAATATACAAATAGAAGATATAAAAAAATTACAAATTGAAGATATAAAACAAATACAACTAGAAGATATAAAAATATCATTGATACAAATAGAAGATATAAAACATACAATACAACTAGAAGATATTAAAAATATACAAATAGAAGATATAAAACATACAATACAACTAGAAGATATTAAAAATATACAAATAGAAGATATAAAAAAAATACAAATAGAAGATATAAAACAAATACAACTAGAAGATATTAAAAATATACAAATAGAAGATATAAAAAAAATACAAATTGAAGATATAAAACAAATACAACTAGAAGATATAAAAATATCATTGATACAAATAGAAGATATAAAACATACAATACAACTAGAAGATATTAAAAATATACAAATAGAAGATATAAAAAAATTACAAATTGAAGATATAAAACAAATACAACTAGAAGATATAAAAATATCATTGATACAAATAGAAGATATAAAACAAATACAACTAGAAGATATTAAAAATATACAAATAGAAGATATAAAAAAAATACAAATTGAAGATATAAAACAAATACAACTAGAAGATATAAAAATATCATTGATACAAATAGAAGATATAAAACATACAATACAACTAGAAGATATTAAAAATATACAAATAGAAGATATAAAAAAAATACAAATAGAAGATATAAAACAAATACAACTAGAAGATATTAAAAATATACAAATAGAAGATATAAAAAAAATACAAATTGAAGATATAAAACAAATACAACTAGAAGATATAAAAATATCATTGATACAAATAGAAGATATAAAACATACAATACAACTAGAAGATATTAAAAATATACAAATAGAAGATATAAAAAAATTACAAATTGAAGATATAAAACAAATACAACTAGAAGATATAAAAATATCATTGATACAAATAGAAGATATAAAACATACAATACAACTAGAAGATATTAAAAATATACAAATAGAAGATATAAAACATACAATACAACTAGAAGATATTAAAAATATACAAATAGAAGATATAAAAAAAATACAAATAGAAGATATAAAACAAATGCAACTAGAAGATATTAAAAATATACAAATAGAAGATATAAAAAAAATACAAATTGAAGATATAAAACAAATACAACTAGAAGATATAAAAATATCATTGATACAAATAGAAGATATAAAACATACAATACAACTAGAAGATATTAAAAATATACAAATAGAAGATATAAAAAAATTACAAATTGAAGATATAAAACAAATACAACTAGAAGATATAAAAATATCATTGATACAAATACAAGATATAAAACATACAATACAACTAGAAGATATTAAAAATATACAAATAGAAGATATAAAAAAAATACAAATAGAAGATATAAAAAAAATACAAATTGAAGATATAAAACAAATACAACTAGAAGATATAAAAATATCATTGATACAAATAGAAGATATAAAACATACAATACAACTAGAAGATATTAAAAATATACAAATAGAAGATATAAAACATACAATACAACTAGAAGATATTAAAAATATACAAATAGAAGATATAAAAAAAATACAAATAGAAGATATAAAACAAATACAACTAGAAGATATTAAAAATATACAAATAGAAGATATAAAAAAAATACAAATTGAAGATATAAAACAAATACAACTAGAAGATATAAAAATATCATTGATACAAATAGAAGATATAAAACATACAATACAACTAGAAGATATTAAAAATATACAAATAGAAGATATAAAAATATACAACTAGAAGATATATTAAATATACAACTAAAAAATATGAAAATCATTCAAATAGAAGATATAAAGAAATTCTCAAAATGTTACGAACATAAAAAAGACAAATATTTCATAAAAAATTCCCTAATAGTTTTTAGGATTTTTGTATTAAAATAAACTCAGTCGAAAAAATAATTGCCTTCCTCATAACGCGGATGTCATCCTTTTGCGGCAGGCGTTATTAAAAAATGCACTTTTTTATATTCATAATTAATAAACTATAAATAATGTATAAATAAAATGTTTTTTTTATTTCAGAAACTTATCTTTCGATGGTTCTGGAGTTAGAATTTTCAAAATTTTCTATTTGGCCTACTATAGACTCTTAAAAGGTCTGTCGCAGTCAGCAAACGCGGAGCGGATTGTGGTGACGATAGTAACTCTGTGATTGCATCGAGTAAATATATCATCGAGTCCTTTATACAGCATCCAGTGATGTGGTATGTGGACCATCTCGGCTTTAATCAGTAACTTGATTGGTTGGCAAACTGCGGTCTAGTCAAAGGGACTTAGTGACGGGGAGGTAGATGAACTATGTTTGCTGATACTGTGCTGATCTGAAACCCTTGATTTAAGCTCTGTAAGTCCTGTTACAGTACTTATTTAGACTTGTGAATAAGAGTAGGTACTGCAGTATTAATATGCGAGAGTATTATGTTATTTTCATTCATTCATACCATCAGCATAATACCTCGCAATCTCTCCTCCATATATTCTATCCCACGTGGTGGTGGGGTTAGCTCTTCTTACTGCGCTGCTCCACTTTTTTACTCCTCACTAACCCAATTTTATTGCAGATTATCAACTAGTGTTGAGATTGTATTCTGAAAGTTTCATCAATTTATCTGTGTGTGTGCTATGTGCTATGTACTATGTGCTATGTGCGGCGTGTTTATTTTTCTTTTTCAATTAAAGATTAAAATAATCATTCGATTCTTTTCAAATTATGCGAATATGTATAACTAATACTCGCTTAGACCTCATTAGATTCTGAAGGATATCTGAATAGTGTTTCTCATTTTTTTAAACGTCAAATATTTTAAAGTAACCCATGCTCAGGAAACTTAAAATTTGAAATTTTATTTTCAAATTGGTAAAAAGACACACCACTTTCATAAAATGGCATTGAAGGATTATCAAGTTTTCGAAATGAAATATTTAAATAAAAAAATAATTAAACAAACTCATTTCATAAAAATGCTGAAAATTTTAATACTTTATGGAGTGACTTGTTAGTGAGGAGTTTAGCGTTGACCACAACCCACTCGTTTTTAAATGAATATTTTCTATACATTTTTCCGTAAGATTTTTTTTCGTTTTGCGTAATTTTTACGTAATATTTTTTTAATAATAGTCGTTTTCTTCCAATTATAAAATATCCATAACTCAAAACTTATGAAACTTAAAAACATATTTTTTTAAATGATATGTAATGTATAAATCTAAACATTGCTTTTATATGTTTTTTCGTAATGTTTTTTCTTTTTTTTTTAATGAAATAATTCATATTTAACGTATGTAATTCAAGAAACGTTCCATTCAAATATTCTAACTCGGGCGCACGCTATTGTAATATTTAGAGACATTCATCGAGTCAAAGGTCCAGGCTGAAAACACGCGGGGACGATACAGTTTATAATTATTATAAACTGTATCGTCCCCGGGACCTTCATTCTCAAATTCATAAAGAATCATTGAATTTCGTAATTATCCGATTGACGTGTAGGTACTCGCATAAATAAAATCAAGCGATTGAATTTATTTCAATAGTCGACTGCTTACTCAGTTACATTCTTGGCTAACGAATTATTCCTACAAAGAAAATAATTATCCCGTATGTTTGAACGTATGTATGTAGCTAACGATTTTAGACACCTGAGTGTTTCTGTTCGAATTGAGATTTGTCTGGTCTCTTGAAACCAATTTATCTTCTGATGGTTCATTTGAAAAGAACAAGCTTCTATTGAATTCAAATCGAGGATGGTTTGAGAGATTTAAACGAAGTTTACTTACATAATTTAATTATGTCTTTTAAATCAAATTTATTAATGTTTTAAGATGACACAAAAAAAGAAAATAATACAAAAAAATGATTAAAAATATGATCACAGTTTTTTTATTTATTTGTTTAACTTTTTGTACATAATACAAACAAATATAATGCACACTGGTGGGCTAATTGGCAATAGGCAATTTCTTCCAACCAACCAGATTACAGAGTGACAGAATTATATACCTAATATGTACATCAACAAAAAATGAAAGCTAAAAAAGAACAAATAAAATATACATAACACCAAGATAAATAAATAAATAAGAAATCATAGCAAAAAAAAAGGATTGGGAAGGAACAAGAAGAGGAAAGCAAGGTCAGGTGTTTATTCATAACAATTATAGGAAAATAAAAAGATCAGAAGAGGAATAATAAATTAAGTATTATCAGAAAGATATTTTTGCTCAAAAGCCTTTTATTGAAATTTTTTAATCAGATCGATGTGTCAGTTTACACGCCCGTGTCGTGCTTCCTTTTGTAAGGTAATGCACACCCGCACACATGTCATAAGTTACCCCACACTGTATGATGGTATGAATGAACGAACAACGAACGAACGAATGTATTGCTAGCTTTGTAACGTACCTATGTACTTCTTTTTCATGGGCAATTCACCGAAGCCTTACCTACAAAATTCCGATGTTATAATGTATATTTTTATATTATACATTTATGTCAATTCAATTTCATTTATATATTAATATAGATTGCCCCAATTCAGTGGGTGGGGCATTGAGGGTGTGCTCTGTACTTATTAAGATGAAAATAAAATTAATGTATCTATACTAAAGGAATTCTCGGGGATCTCCCGAGCAAAATACTTAGTAAAAGGAAGCCTTACGTCCTAAGGGGAAATATTATTGTAATTTAATCGATATATCCAAATATAAAAATGAATGAGAGGTTGGAATATGATCATCATATCGTTTAGGTTTATATTTATTTTGCAAAAATAAAATAAAAAATGTATGGAAAATATTAAGTTATTTCATTAAATGAGTTTAGTTATCGTTGGTGTAAATATTTTATTATGAAAAATTGATTATTAGAGTCACTTTCAAATATTTGACGGTTAAAAAATTGAGAAGCACTATTCAGGTATCCTTAAATATCTAATGGGGCCTAAGCGAGTATTAGATTTACAAATTTAAAAAATGTGAAATGAATCAAAAGAGTACTTTAGTTTATAATCGATAAATTAAAATAAACAATATTTTTATAGACGTGGTACTATTTTAATTTGAGTCAATTTTTTTTTGCGTTGCGCTACGAGCATTTTGTGACGCAACATTTTCGTGTGAGCCTTGAAATTTTATTAGAGTCAATTTTTTACGTTCTTACAAGCGACGAGCGTCACATTCAACTACATATGTATATCAGTCATTTTGTAAGTATACAACAGGGACTTGTGTCACTATTCCCCTTTTAAGGGGTTTTGTCAGATAGTTGTAGACCCAAAGATTTAAATTTTTGAGTCTACAATAATTAAACAAATGAAATATGAATAAACAAATTAAAAAAATGAAATATGTAATTAAACAAATGAAATATGAGAATTAAATGATAATTTAATATGAGAAAATAAACAGAGAAGTTATACATAAATTCAAAGCATTCAGCAGCATCCCCAAGTACCTACTGGTCACAGCAATGTTTTATATATTAAAAATATTGACACTCACACAACAATATACAAAGAATTGCTTTTTACATGAGTACTTGCAAACATAAAAAAATCACAAATTGAAATAACATCATAGAATTAAGAAATATATTAATTGACATTTGATAAAAATTCAAAAGTATCTCAGTAGAATATGGAAATAAAAGAACGGTGTCTAGAGGAGTCAGAATTCTATAATTATATAATATTGCCGATAAAACTGAAGTTCATGTTGTCAAGATCGCACGACTTCGATGGTTCGGTCACGTACAGTGAATGGGAGACACGGAGCCACTCATACAGAGTAATGACTTTTAATTCAGTGGGATGTAGACGGGTGGGAAGACCGAAAATTCGCTGGCTGGATTGAGTCACAGCCGATTGCAGAGTGCTCGGTGTGAACTGGAGGACTGCCGCTCTGGATAGAAGAGGATGGCGACTGACCTTGGAGGCAGCTAAGACCCTACATGGTTTGTAAAGCTATAGATTAGTTGCTGTAGTAGAATATGGAAATAAAAACCAAGTGAAATGAGGAATTTGACATGACATGTATGTAAGTATTTACGTTAAGACTTTGTAACTGCTTACCGTGGGCTGCATACTACCGCTATGTTTTTGTGACATATTTCAAATTGCTTTGAAATTTTATCCTTTGCCAACTTTAAGTTAAATCACAATGTAACATAAACAGCCTCTCCTTACATACTTACTTATTCCTTGCCAAAATTCTTAAATACACTTCCCCAGCTCTAAATCAGCTTTTTAAAGTTTTAAAAAAAATTCAAATAATATATTTCTTAATTTTGTTAAAGCTAATATTAATCTAATGCTGTAACTTCAGGCGACATGAACTTGATTCCCAGCGACGGGTAAATTTATCATAAAATAATTATAATAAACACTTACTTGCACCCTGCGCAGGTGCGAATTTATTGCCACATGGCGATTTCTTCCAAATAACCAGTGTTTCCAGCTCAAAGAAGCAATATTTGCATGAGAAATGATTTTAAAATAAATTTCACCTCTGCTGGGGATCGAACCCAGGACGCTCACACAGATGCCAAAACCACCTTATTCGTTCGATAAGATTTATGGATTTGACGACTACTTTGATCAGTAATAATAAAGGTCTAAATAGACACGTAAGGTACAATGCACCTGTCCATGAGAGCAGTGCTCTCTCGAAACTATGTAGTATTGTATTAGTTTTTTATCTCACTAATTAGTAAAGTGTAAAGTATTTACACATTCAATATTTTTCACATTATTTATTCATTTATTTGGATGCCTTACGCAAGTGACTACTTAATTGTCAAATAATGACAATTTCTACCAACCAACCAGTGATTAGTCTAGAAAGGCAAGTCCAAAAAGGTAAAAGGCAAGAAAGGCAATTATTGAAAAATTATTTTTAATAATATGCTACCCTGCTGTCAATCGAACCCAGAACGCTAGCCCAGAAGTCAAACGACTTACAACTACGCCACAGAGAGGGTTCTGGATTTTTCTTCCAGAAATTGAGCTAGCATCACTGTTTCTTAGAAGTGTAACAATAGATTTCAAAAAAATGCTACCAAGAATAGATTACAGAGAATTAGATAGTAAAAAACTTATTTAGTGATGAGCAAAAGTCTTGCAGTCTTGGTCTTGGTCTTACGAGAATTAAGACTTACATTTGTCGTTGCAAGGCCAATATCAGGTTTTGCAAGACTTAATGCAAGAGTTTTGCACTCTCGCAATATTTTATAAAATTATTTATTTATAGTTAAAAGTAAGCAATTTGCTACGTACTATCAATATTATAGTATTATATTTTTGTCATATTTCGTGAAATTTAATAAAAAAGTTGCAAGACCAAGACCAATATTCGATTGAGTATGCAAGCCAAGACCAAGACTCGATCAAGTATGCGAGACCAAGACCAAGACTCAATCGAGTTTGCAAGACCGAGATCAAAATTAGATAGAGTATGCAAAAACAAGACCAAGACTCGATCGAGTATGCAAGATCAAGATTCGATTGAGTATATATGCCAAGACCAAGACTCAATCAAGTAAGTGAGACCAAGACCAAACTCGATCGAGTATACAAGACCAAGACCAAGATTAGATCAATATGCAAGACCAAGACCAAGAAAGACCAAGACTCGATGGACTATGCAAGACCAAGACTCGATCGAGTATGCAAGGCCAAGACCAAGACTCGATTGAGTATGCGAGACCAAGACACGATTGAGTATGTAAAAGCAAAACCAGGACTAGGAGTGCAAGACCAAGACCACCCTTGTCTTGCATTTGCCCGGCAATAATATTATTTGCCTCCATACTCCAAGAACTACCTAAGATTCATCGTCATTAGTATGACCTAAGGGTGACTAAATACCTAGAATAAAGGCTAAAGTTATTCAGAAAATACAAGGAACTCTTTTTCATTACGCTGAGCGTCTTATCTACTGTCGATATAAATGGTTGAAGTATTTACAATTTCACTCGACTTTTTCTCAAAATAATATTTTTTTGCCATCTTGGTTCGTGTTCGTGTTCATTAAGAATTTTTGTTTTTTGATGTGTAGAACAACTTCTTATATAGTCCATTTCATTAATTCACGAACAAGAAGTTAGAAATCAAACGTATCTAATATTGTTTGCGTACATACTATACATAAGAAGTTTGTTGATAAATAGATTTATGTATCCAACGATTCATCTTTTTAATGGACATGTTTTTATATGATCAAAGAAATATCGACCAGATCAAAATCTATTTCCTAGATAAAATTGAGATTTATTACATAAGTCATTTGTTATTCACCCCGTTCAATATGGTAACATCTTTAAAATTTTTATTTTATTGATGTACTGATCCAACAGTTTTCAATACATTTTTTTCTTGTACACTCCCTTGTATAGTTCACGAATCGTCAAGCTAAAGGGTTGAGATTCATTGAACGCGATCTAAATAAATAAATAAAATGTGTCCTTATTTTAATTGCAACAAAAGTATAAGAAAAAAAATGGATTGTAAGTAACGAGGAAGAAGAAAAACAGAGAGGAACGTGAGAGAGATGTAAGAAGCGTGAAAGCGTAAGAAAAGAAATTAATTTTGAAATAATAACAATATACAGACAATAAAATATCAGAAAAAGTAGAATTGAAAAAAATAGTAGGTATGTAACATTTTTTTATATTTTTCACTTGGTATAAACCATCTCACTAGGCTGAGCCTGTTCCGAGGTGGCAGAATTTCTTTTGCGTTATTTATTTATTTATTTTACATATTTAGAGGACAACATACAGCATATAATAAATTATATAACATAAAGATGATTTGATTAACAATAAAGCCAATTGCAGGTTGTCGCTGAAGCTATTGTAGTATATTAAGATACATTAGGAATGGTTAAATATTATGGTGAGATATTGTGTGAATGATGTGTGAAATTGCACATATAAATGTGTCAGTATATTAAGTGTTAAATTTGATTATGAAGATGAAATTTTAACCGTTTTGGCATGTGAATTTTGCCCTAAACCACTATATATTGAGTCACTATGCAACATGTTTCGGCAGCGCTGTCCTGCCATCGACCGGCTAGTTGAGCTAGTTGGCAGGACAGCGCTGCCGAAACATGTTGCATAGTGACTCAATATATAGTGGTTTAGGGCAAAATTCACATGCCAAAACGGTTAATATGAACAACCACAAAATATCCGCCGAGTATTTAAACTATATGAAATTTTAAGTTTGATATATTTTTTAAATGTGGGGGCGCTAAGTAAGAATATGTCAATCTCTTGGAAATGCCTATTATATGTATTACAGATTCTGTAGATTGTTGCATGTTGAGCATAGTTGGTGTGTTGAGTGGTTATATCTGACAGAAGAAAAATATGAAACTTGTTAACTGGTAACAGATCGATACCGGTCAGTGCCAGTTTTAAATTAAATAGCGAAACATAAACAAATTATTGTTTTCATTCATACCTAGTATTAAACTTGTTATAAAATATACCTTTTATAAAATAAAAATATAAACTATTGTAACTTGATCATGTTACCGCAGTATATAATGCCCTTGTTTCTAATCCATGTTTCTATTGTTTTCTTGAGTATCAAATTATTCATCAACTGTATGTCCGCTATTTCACAAAATTTTAATTTTCGAGAAAATAAAAATTTTGTGGAACTAAATAATAATTGTGTCTTTGTCCGAATGTCGTGTTGGTCTTTGGAGTCATGAGAAAATGCCTACGTGTTGTCTCGTAATTGTGTTGCAGTTTTATGTAAATTGTTTTGTCTTTATGAAAATGTATAGAAAAAAAATGGATATTTTTTTTTTTTTTTTTTTTTTTTTTTTTTTTTTTTTTTTTTTTTTTTTTTTTTTTTTTTTTTTTTTTTTTTTTTTTTTTTAAATGAATATGTCCTTGTGAAACAAGTACATATACATCTTCCTACGTTCCCTAAAATAAGCAAATAAATGCTTGTGCTATAGGTGAACGAAATCGGTCGAGGCAGGATTCGAACTCGCGACCACTGGATTGCTAGCCCAGTGGAAACTGTGGAATTTTGAAAACTGAAAAATCTTCAAATAATTGAATTGTTGAATAATTCACAAAAGATTTTTTCTACCTTATCATGAGTTTTTTTTGTAAATTTTGATCTTGACAGGTGAAAAATGTCAGAGTTATCAGTATCATTTACAACTTTTGAATATGTAGTAATAGACCAGTACAATGGGGCATTACTAAGAATATAATATCAACATTTATTTAGAAATACCAATGCTGAATTCCTTGTCCGTCTCATGGGTACATTAAACTGTATGTTAGCATTACTGTGTACATTGTATGAAATACAAAATTGTTCAATTTCATCAAAACATCGAATGAATTTGTGGCTATGGCCATCGCACAACTCTAATTGATGGTCATTGCCCAACCCTAATTGGCGGACGTATAAATACGGCCATTTTAAACATAATTTTCATTCCGTTCTGATACCCAACTGTGTGTCGTACTTCCCGTAAGCACGTGATTTATAAGTGTAAATTTTATTAATAAGGTATAAATTCAGTAGTTGCTAATTGTAATCTTTTTAATTTGTTCTCAACAATAAATACGTAAGTCATCTTCACTCTTTCAATCTTAACCTGTCTTATGTACCAACTTGCATCACATAATTATCATTAATCAATTTGGATTATCGCTATCCACGATAATCAATTATATGGGACTGTTGGTTGAACACGCTCGTTAATAAAGAAGGCAAATTATGAATCACATATCCCGGTTCGATTCCGGTATATAGGGATAATTTGTGAGCCAGCAGAACTTACACGTATGTGGTTTAGTGTGCATTAGATCTAGTACATGTACTCCTATTGATCTACACGCCACATGCACGGGGGGGGGGCAAGTCTGTTCCAACAGGCGAAATTAAAACCCTCGTGATTACCCATATCATGGATATAATTAACATAATATGGAGTTCTATATAACATCTAAAGATATTATAGATTTCCATATAATACACACATTCTGTAAATTTCAGAGCTCTGACTAGTAGCCAATGTTAGTTTAATATCGATTGCGAAATTCCGGTACAGACATGTGAAGTGAATTAATAGGTTTAAAAAATAAGTACACTTTAATCATTTGTACCTTCCTTTTTTAAATTTATCTATTTAAAATTGCTTCTCGGGCAACTAACAGATATTATGTCAAATATTAAGTTAACACGCACCCAATAATAAGTTGCCACATCCTGGAGACTTACGATATTAATCGTCTCACAGATCCAGACTGAAAACACAATTAAAAACTGTGTCTCCACCGGAAATCGAACCCAGGACCTTTGGCTCAGCAGTCAGATATCTAACCAACTGAGCCACGAAGGCCGACAAATTATTCTAAATATGCCAGACATTAATGTGTAAAATTCATAAAATAGTTTCAGCCGTTTTTACACTGTCTAACTAAGCCACCGTTAACACAACATATAAAATAAACTTTACTTCGAGATTTTCGCTCAAATATAAAAATCGGCACACAATGAGAATTTTTGTGACTTTATTAGTTAAAATTTTCAATTTCTCCGAAAGTAGATCAAGAAACAGATCATTGACGCCAAATAAAAATTTATTGCCACCTCTAAAAAACACTAAAATATAAACATTCTCAAAAATAAGAAGTCGTAAAAAAATGGTTTAGTTTTGAAACGTACTTTTCAAAACAGAGTTTACACCATCTCGGCATATCCCACAATGTGGGGTAACCAGCGACAGGAGTGCGGGTGCCGAGCTAATAAAAGTAACCGCGACGCTTGCGTGTATGCCCACACACCGATCTCGTCACACCTAAAAAGGCACTTCATTCAGAATGGGTCATGGTGAACCTCATTTCTGAAGTACTTAAGATTTTATTGTTGCCTGTTGTATTTTCAATTACCCGGCTTTTGCGGGACACTTAAAAACGATAGTAATGGAAATGATTGGAAGTACTATATAAGAAAAGTTTTCTTGTTATAGAAATGGTATTTTTGGATAAATGTATAAGAAAAGAATTTCATAATCATAATAGGACATGTTCAGGTGATTATAAGGAAAATTGAGTGGTAAAAAAATATATTATCTAATTAATATTTTTTTGACATTTTTTTTAACATCTTAATAGAGACGAACTTGTAATAGATAAGATGAAGCAGGAACTCAAGACACCTACAAAACAGAGAAATGCGGACAATATTAAAATGCAATAGATTTACCCGTATTAAATATATGTTTGAGCAGTTGAAAATTTTGACAGTTTAACAACAAATAATTCTGAATATACTAATTTTTATTTACAAATTAAAAAATAGACTTTTACCACCTTATTTACAAAAAAATATTATGTACAATTTTGAAGTTCACGCATACCCGACGAGAAGTAGGCGGGACTTTAGACTGCCGCAGACAAACCTGGCAGGTACACAAAATAGTGTGTACTACAAAGGCTTACAACTTTATAATGATTTGCCTGAATCTGTAAAGGAGGCGTCTAGTCTTGTCGCTTTTCGTCGCTTAGGTGCTGAATACATAAAACTTTTTTTTTTAAAACTCGTGTGTTTCTATTGTTTATATATCTATATGTTCTAAGATTCTATAATATTTGTTTTGCTTGTTTTGATACAACATTATTATATTGTCGGCCTTTGTGGCTCAGTTGGTTAGATATCTAACTGCTGAGCCAAAGGTCCCGGGTTCGATTCCCGGTGGAGACACAGTTTTAAATTGTGTTTTCAGTCTGGATCTGTGAAACGATTAATATCGTAAGTCTCCAGAATATGGCAACTTGTTATTGGGTGCGTGTTAAATTAATATTTGACATAGTACCTGTTAGTTGCCCAAGAAGCAATAGTATTGTTTTTTTTCATGTTGTTTGATGTCTTCTATTGTGGTAGTGTGTTTTCATTTTGTGTTTTATTGTTATTGATAGGTACGTGTCTTTTTTGGGTGTTCATATAGTTATCTGATGTTGATTTGTTTTTTTTATTGCTTTGTTTTTTTTTGTTTATACTAGATGTAAAAAATTGTATTTTTTTACATCTAAATAAAATATATACAATACAAAACAGGGCTAAAGACCTGTCATCGGCTGGTTTATGTGATCACTTTATGCGCTCGCGCAATTTCACCAATTTTGCTTTCTTATTGAGTTCCCTTATCGATGCAATTTTGAAATTTCCTATATATTTTAATAATGAGAAACTAATAGCTTGAAAATAATCTGAAAAACACCATCGCCATCTATGAAGTAACGAAGAAAACTTTTTGTAACTCCATCTATTGAGAAATTGGTTTTTGTAAACAATGAAAACAACAGACCTTATACATGAGGTGACTATGCTCTCGTATAGATGTCCTCCCTGAACTGCATCAAAATCATAAGTTCATTTTTGGCTTGTTTACTTGCTTGTACCAATGTATATATTATGTAAATATACATACTCATAGGAGGAGTGAGGAGTATAGTGTCGACCACAACCCACTCGTTTTAATTATGTTTTCAGTTTAGATCTGTGCGATACACGTAGATCACAAGTCTCCATAATGTGTAAACTTGTTTTTGAGTGTGTGTTCAATTATTAATATCTCACATACCCACATAGTAGGTTCCTACCTGACGTAGAAGAATACAATATGTAAAAAATAAATAATTCATTCCCACCTTAACGTCATATCGCATAATGTGAGGAAACCACCGACAAGTGTGCGGGTGTGCATTACCTTATAAAAGGATGCACAACACACTCATCTCACCAAGACACTACATATTATCAAAATGGGTAGTGAAACTCAACGTTGAAATATGTGCCCCGCAATGGCTCCCGAAAACGATTATAATAGAAGAGAGCGGAAACATTATTCCTTGCCGGAACTTCACAGTATTAAAAATAAATAAATGCTTATTACCAATATGTACATTTGTATGATCTCCAACCGTAACAGGAATTGTAATTTTCAAATAAACAATAGCGTAGCTCTGAAATCAAAGTGTTTTATTTTAGTCTATACGTACACACAATAATAATTAGCATGTTAAACTTAAATCATACTATGTATCTTCCCCAACCCGAGTGGTCGTCGTGGGGAATTAGACCAATACCCTCCAACCCTGGAATATAAATGTAAGAAAAATAACAATCTTAAAATATGCACCTATAACGTCAGATCTCTCTCATCAACTGAAAAAATGATAGAACTCAAATATGCCTTCGAAAATATTAAATGTGACATTTTAGGACTCTCAGAAGTCAGAAAAATAAACTGCAGAATAGAAGAACACAGCAAACATATTTTCTGTTACATGGGAGAGATGAAAGGTTTATATGGAGTTGGTTTTCTAATTAACAAAATATATAAAAACAATATCACCAATTTCGTGGGAATCTCAGAAAGAGTAGCTTTGCTACAGCTTAAATTTGGAAATCAGGCATTATCAATAATTCAAGTTTATGCTCCAATTGAAAAATCAAATGAGAATGAAATAGAAAAGTTTTATATGGATATAAGAAGAGCCCATAATCTAGTAAATGGTATTACATTGGTCATAGGAGATTTCAATGCTAAAATTGGAGAACCCAAAAAGTACGAAAACCTAACTATGGGTATTTATGGTTATGGCAAAAGAAATGAAAGAGGAGAAAAAATGATTGAATATGCCTGTGAATTTAAACTCTCTATTATGAATACATTTTTTAAGAAAAAAAATAGTAGAAGATGGACATGGATATCTCCAGACCAGAAAACAAAAAATGAAATAGACTTTATTCTATGTAATAAGTCAGATTTAATAACAAATATAGAGGTACTGTCATTGACTAATTTTCCATCTGATCATAGACCAGTGCGAGCAACACTAGATCTTAATCTTCCCAAAATAAACAGAAAAAACTTCAAATCATTTCCAAGGCATCCAACATCATCAGATGAATTATAAATTTATATTAAACAGCTACAAACACAGATACCAGTGTTAGAAAGAGAAATAGAACATACGAATAAAGTACAAAACTATTACAGTAATCTGGAAAAAGGCTATATACGAAGGATTAAAAACAAAACTAAATAAAAGCAAAGGAAACAAAATACTAAGCGAACAAACAAAAATTCTAATAAAAACACGATCAGAACTAATAAGAATCAAACCTAAGAATGAAGAAACAAAAAAGAACTCCGCAATTTGTTTAAAGAAACGCATAAATCAATAAAACAGGACTATAGTAAACACAGAAAAATAATAATAGAGAAAAATTTAATCAAATATAGAAGTACCAAAAGGGCTAATAAGGAATTATCTACCCATAAAACATGGATACAGAAACTTGAGAAAGGATTAGAAGAAACAAAATCTAGAAATGATATTATAGCACATGCAACATCATTCTACAGAGATCTATACAAAACCAATCACAAACACGTAGAAGATGAAACTAACATAGAATCAAGTAATACAGTCAGCGTTAAACAAATAGACGAAGCAGAAGTAAAGACACATATAAAGCAACTTAAGTCTGAAAAAAGCCCAGGACCGGATGGCATTACTAACGAGGCTATAAAATTAGGAGCTCCTATTCTTACAACTTACTTGACCAGATTATTCAACATGATAATTGACACCGAGATTATTCCTATGCAATGGAACAATTCAGACATCATACTTCTATAAAAAAAGGTAACCCTCTTGATATAAAGAATTATAGACCTATTAGTCTAATGGCAAGTACTTACAAACTTTTTTCATCCATATTATTAGGAAGAATTTCGCATACAATAGATAGTGGGCAACCGATAGAACAAGCTGGTTTTCGTTCAGGCTTCTCAACGACAGACCATGTACATTCCTTAGAACAAATAATTGAAAAATATAAAGAGTTTAATAAAATACTATACATAGCGTTTATTGACTACAGCAAAGCTTTCGATAGTATAAGCCACAAAGCAATATGGAAAGCATTAAATGCACTCAATATCAACAAAAAATACATAAACTTAATTGAAAATATTTACAAGAACAGTATAAGCAACGTTAAACTTGAAAAAAGAGAAGACGATATAAAAATTGAAATAGGTGTTAGACAGGGGGACCCTTTATCTCCTAAATTATTTATCGCCGTGCTAGAGGATATTTTTAGAGGCCTAAACTGGAAGAATAAGGGCATTTACATTAAAGACAAATTTTTGAGCCATCTCAGATTTGCGGATGATATTGTCATCTTCAACGAAAACCCAAGAGCATTAGAAACTATGCTGAATGAATTAAACCAAGCAAGTATGGGAGTAGGATTAGAAATGAACGCGAATAAGACAAAAATAATGACAAATGGATACAAAAAACAGATAAATATAGATACTCAGAGAATTGACTTCGTCGATGAATACATTTACCTCGGGAAACTTGTATCTTTCAAAAACACTAGAAACGAAGAAGAAATAAATAGACGAGTGAATATAGCATGGAAAAAGTTTTGGGCGCAGAAAGAAATACTAAAAGGAGAATTCAATTCCGAAATGAAAAAAATAGTAATGGAGACCTGTATTAATCCCAGTTTGTTGTATGCATGCCAAACTTGGACTTTTACAAACAAGATAAAAACAGCAATTAGATCATGTCAAAGAGCAATGGAAAGAAGCATGTTAAAACTGCGGAAAATACATAAGATTAAAAGTGAAACTATTAGGAAAAAGACAAAATTAACAGATGCGCTAAAACAAGCTTTAAAATTCAAGTGGCAATGGGCTGGACACTTATCGCGTTTCACGGATGATAGATGGACCTTACTAACCACGATATGGACGGGACCCAAAGGAAAAAGGAATGTTGGCAGGCCGTACAAAAGGTGGATCGATGATATAATAACAACGGGGGGAATGGACTGGAAAGAAAAGGGCAAAGATAGAACTATATGGAAACTATTGGAGGAGACCTTTACCCAAGAGGGATCCATTTAATGAAAAATATACATACCTATATACATACAAATAAGAAAGTACAAATAAGTTTAAAAACTGTACATGAATTTAACTAACTACTAATTAAAAAAAAATACTTAATTAAATAAAACTTATGTATTATGCTTAAAAAAAATATATTGTAATACAAATGGAATAATAAAAGTCTTAATTATTATTATTATTTATTATGTATCTTACCTGAAAACAAAGAAATGAAATTTTAAGTCTTTTCCTTAATTTATCAATTCCTTTTCATGTATAATTTGATAATAACTTTATAATACAACAAATGAATTATGCTCAATCACCATGGGTTAGTTCTGTCATCTGTCAACTTCAAACATGACGTTCCCTGTTTTACCAACTGTTTTGGCCGCCATCACTCACAGCGCCATCTATGTATATCTAACATGAGTAAATGATGACTGTTAACCAATGAGCTATTCAGCTCATTGCTGTTAACCGACAGTAGAGCGCTGTACAAATTAAATAAACGTACTGCATACCTGACCAGCCAGCTGGTTAAATATTATTTGACCTACACCAATTTAGTTATTTTATTTTAATATTTTAGTTACTTTTTTTTAATACATAATGCAACTGGCTCACACCAGTTGCAATCATAACTACAAACAAAACTAACCAACGTACATATTTTTACCAAACTTTTGTAGGTTAGGTTTAAAAAATCGGTGTACATCCTAGGTAATCCTGGCTGGTCAGAGAGACAGTACCTTCAAGAAATGTGATTTCTTTGCATGTATGTATATTACCATTATTTACAAAGAAATCGTTTCAATTCAAATCTTTAATATATTTTCTTATTCATAAGATAAGAGATGTTCCTAATTGAAAAGAACGAAAAAGATTTACGTTTAAATGTAGAAATATATTTTTTGTAAGATATCAATTAATATTAAGTACCTACCTACCAATTTACCTTTCATCAAAGTATACAACCTATTCAAATACATTTTTCATTGCTTTCATAAAAAAGAAAAATTTAATATAGGCATCAGACCAATTGAAGCAATCTACATAAATACTTAAGCCTCTCTTATCAAAATTAGCAATACTTTGTAATATTTCGATTTTTCCCCGAAGGATAAATTTTTTCGTCTGATAGTAAATGACATAAAAAGGTTTTTTTTAATTCAAAATTTGTATAATATGTGTATTTTTTTTCTCCTTTTTAGAAAAATTTTGGTTTTTATTATATATTCACTAATCAAAAAAATAAATAAATAAATAAACTTTAATCATCTGTATGTATTAGCAGTAAGTTGAATTTGATTTACAATTTATTAAATGATTGTATTATTATGTACTAGCTTTTATGTCCCGCCGTTGGCCAAGAATGTAAATTAGTGAAGGAATAAGCAATCGTTTATATACCTACATAATATTGTCACACATATTTTTTTTAACCGTAGTATGAAAAGTAGTTTGAAATTTAATTGAGTTTAAGCGGTGTAAAATCTTAAAGTGATGGCCACAATCCATTTGCTTTTTTATATAAGCACATACAATTTCTGCACGCATGGACTATGGGAAATGATTTTAAATATGACTTATTATAAAAAGACAACGTCTCTGTGAAGGGGCCGATTACAGTCCCCATAGGCAGAGCGGGTGGTGGTGGGAGTAGCGAAAAAGACAACGTCGTAAAGAGTTTGGATTTGGCCACAACCCCTATTTTTATATATTGTCATCGAACGCAAATAATGTGTTTTAAATATTTAGTAATTTTGGATGATGGGAAATGGTTTAAAAATTGATTAAACAAAAGTACTGAAAATATTCTAGTGTTGGTCCCATCCCATTCGTTTTTATATTTTTCGTCAAGTGTGCATATAGTTTATTATAGTTTTGCACAATAAAACTGATAGACTTAAAACTGACACATAAGTCTACATTACAGAAGAAGAAGACTTAAGCTATGTTAAATAGTTTTTTATATGAATATGAACGTTGTGAAGATCCAGCAATGGCCACAACCCCGATTTTTTATATTTTGTCATCAAAATGAAATGTGTAGTTATTGAAAATTAAGCAATATATGATGATATAATAAATAGTGTAAATTTGATTGAACAAAAGTAATGAGAAGATTCTAGTGTTGGTCACATCCCATTCGTTTTTATGTATTTTCATCAAGTATGCATGTTGTTCATGTTGTTCATATGCATGTTGTAGGACAAAAAATGAAATTGACTTTGTTATTACAGACAAATTGAAATACTGTAAAGATATATCGGTCCTAAACCAATTTGACGCGGGAAGCGACCACAGATTGGTGAGAGCTTCGTTTAGAATAAATGAAAAACTAGAAAGGCTTAACATGATCCACAAAAAACCCAGGAAAACACCCACAATCGAAACAATTACCAAACACCAAACAGAATTTCAAAAAATACTACAACAGAAATTAGAACATGAACCAGAGCTTCACAACATGGATATAAATCACCTTACAAATAAAATTACGGAAAGTATTCAGACAGCTGTTAAAACAATATCATTTAGAAAAACAGGCAAAAACCAAAAACTATCATTAAACACAATAAAACTTATTGAGGAAAGACGACAAACTGACAGAGACTCAAGCAGATATAACACTCTTAATAAGATTATCAGGAAGCAAATAAGAAAAGATATCCGAAAATATAATACAAGCCTTATCATGAGCACGATAGAATCAAACAAAAACATGAGAATCCTTAGATCAAACAAAACTACTGGCAAATCGAATATCATTAGAATTAAAAACAAAAATGGCGATGTAGTCAATGACAAAAACAAGATAATAGAATCTGTACATGAATTTTATACAGATTTATACAGATCAAAGACACAATATGATGAAGAGAATAATGGCACCATATTAAACGCCGGATCGGAAGAAATGCCAGAAATTGATTACGATGAGTTAATAAACGCACTTAAATATATGAAACACAATAAAAGTCCGGGCGAAGATCAAGTGACAAGTGACATGATAAAACTAGGCGGCGAAGAGCTCATTGAAGCAGTTAAAATACTTCTCAATAAGTGCCTAGAACAACAAATAATACCAGAAATCTGGCAAAATGCCGAAGTTATACTTTTACACAAAAAAAGAGATCCCGAAAATCTAGAAAACTACCGACCGATCAGCTTATTATCACACTTGTACAAATTACTTACTAAGATTCTTACAAACCGTTTAACTAAGAAACTAGATTTCTACCAACCGATAGAGCAGGCAGGCTTCAGAAAAAGTTTTGGAACTATTGACCATATCCAAACGCTACGCCTGCTTATAGAAAAAGTCACCGAATACAATATTACAATCCATTTGGCATTTATTGACTATAAAAAAGCCTTTGACTCGGTAGAACAGTGGGGAGTAATACAAGCTCTAAACGATGCAAGAATCGACTCAAGATACTCAAGGCTAATTAAATTTATATATGACCATGCCACAATGGTTGTAAAAATTGACGAAGAAACAAAAACGGAAAAAGTAAAAATCTGTAGAGGCGTCAGACAGGGAGACACCATTTCTCCCAAACTATTTACTGTTGCCCTGGAAAATGTTTTTAAAACTTTAAATTGGGAAAAAAAGGGTATAAAAATAAATGGCATGTATCTGACCCATCTCAGATTTGCTGATGACATAGTTCTTGTAAGTGAAGATCTGGCAGAATTAAGTGGCATGATCAAAGATCTGCACGAAGCTTCCCTAAAGATTGGCCTGGAGATGAATATAAATAAAACGAAAAAAATGAGTTCATCCAGCAACAGCTTAAAAATCGACAACAAAACGATTGAAGCTGTAGACGAGTATATTTATCTTGGGCAGAAAATCACATTAGGGAAGGAAAACCAAACAGCGGAAATACCTAGAAGGATTGGTCTCGGCTGGGCTGCTTTTGGCAAACTCCAGCATGTCCTAAAAAACAAAGAAATCCCCATTAATTTGAAACGAAGAGTTTTTGAATCGTGTGTCCTCCCTGTGATGATGTATGGTCTAGAAACGATGACATTGACTGCCAACACCACATACAAACTTAAATGCGCACAGCGATCCATGGAGAGGCAAATGTTAGGCATAAGTCTGAGAAATAAAATAAGAAATGAAGAGATCAGACGCCAGACCAAGGTTGTCGACATTATGGACCATGTAGCAAGATTAAAGTGGCAATGGGCGGGTCACGTTGCTAGACAGGGAACAGAGAGATGGGCACCCAGAGTTATGAGGTGGAGACCATGGGGAAATAAACGGGGAATAGGTCGACCGATGAAAAGATGGGCGGACGATATTGTCCCTGTTGCGGGTAGAAACTGGCCGAGACGAGCCATGGACCGAAATAAATGGAAGGATTTTGAAGAGGCCTACATCCAGCAGTGGAGAGACGGCTAAAGAAGAAGAAGAAGATGCATGTTGTTTATAATATTTCGTTACAATAGACTATTAGACATAAAACTAATCCAAAAGACTAAATATAAAAAGAAGTAGAAGTATAAAACTATAACAAATAGTTTGTAATAAAAACTGACCCAATGGTTTACATAGAAGATGAAATAGAAGAATTAAACATTAGGAAATGTATTATATAAAAAACTGACCAAAATGTCTTCATAAAAGAAGAAGAAGATAAATTGAACTATAGGAAATATTTTATATAAAATTCACCCAACATCTACATAAAATAAGAAAACGAAGAATTAGACTAAAGGAAAGTTTGTTTAAAAATAGTTTGTTTAAAAACTAACCAAAAGGTCTACATAAAGGAAGAAGAAGACGAATTAGACTATAAGAAATAGTTTGTATAAAAACTCACCCAAGGTCTACATAAATTAAGAAAAAGAAAAATTAGACTATAGGAAATAGTTTATTTATGAACTGTCCCAAATGACTTCACAAAAGAAGAGGAAGAAGATTTAAACCCCAAGAAATAGTTTGTAGAAAAAATCACCCAAAGGTCTACATAGAAAAAAGAAGAATTTCACTATAGGAAATAGTTTGTAGGTATATTGAATGTGTATTGTAGTTAACCTAAAATAGTTTAATAATTTTCCTATACAAAATCAGTATATTTTTGGTTTTTAAGTAGTAAGTATTAGGTATGTAGGTACCTACCTACAATGATGTTCTAAATTAATTCGATTTATAACAAATTTTATTTGAATATCAGAATGTGTCCGTAACCATAGTAACCATAGAACATGTAAAAAATATCAAATGGTTTGTAGACATTTTTTGAATAATATGTAGGTACCAACATTGGTTTGTTCGATGCCATAAAAATGAAAATTGTCCGAAATATCAAATATTATATACAAATTATGCAATTTTATTATGTCTATATCTTTACTAATAATTAACAGACTTTTACAATATACGTCTTAAAACTTGCTGTAATGTCTTGTGTTTCATTTTATTATTTCATAATTACATTTATTTCAAAGATTTATTATTTTCAAGAACATATTCATTCGGTAGGAAAATGAAATATTGTATGAAAAGATATTAAAATGGCGGCATTTATGTACAAAACGCTTACTTTAAAAATAAGTTTAACATTATAATTATACAAAATATTCACCATGTTTTTCACTTAAACGCTAAGTTATACTTGAAAATATATTTTTTTCGTGTAAATACGTACTTCTAACTTTTAAACTAACAGATATATGCGTGCAAAATGTACACTTTTTTGACAGATATGACTTGGAAAATTTTATATGAGAAAAATAATTATTGAAATATTTTTAAAATTCAGCATTTTTATCGCATAATTTTTAACGTGACACTGCATCAGGTATACTGGTACACGTTCGCACATAAATTAGATTTTTAGATGCTCTTGGTTTTTCAGAAGGCGTGAGACAAACACACACACACACACACACACACACACACACACACACACACACACATACACTAACATTTTGATTGCTTTATTACTTTAGATAAGTAAAATGTATGTAATATGTAAAATGTAGATATATTATTTGCTCCTGTCCCAAGCACAAGTTTTTAAACTTTATTGGTACAGTGCCTATTGGAAAAAAAACTGTAACAATTTAAATTTTTGTACTATGTGTATGTTTATATTATGTTTCTCTCTCTCTTCCTTAGCGTGCATCCCACATGGTGGTGGGGTCCGCTTTCCTCACTGCGCTCCTCCACTTCGCCCTATCCTGAGCATCGTCCTCAGAGACATCACATTCCTGCATGTCCTCAGCCACCAGGCCTTTCCATCGTTTTTTGGGACGCCCTCTGGATCTTTTGCCAGACACTCGATGGTCCAGTGCAGTGTTTCCTATATGTATATTCTGGCGGTTTTCTAAGGATATGCCCGAACCACCTCAGCCTATTCTCCATCAGCTTATCGGATACATCGCGTACACCCAGGCTACCTCTTATATATTCATTTCGTATATGTTTATATTATTTTTACTTAATAAAAAAAAAAAAAAATATTTTCTTAACAGTTTGACACGAGAATACATTTTTTCCACACTACACTGTAAAAAAAGTTTTTCAGTGCAATCTCTCTCATATAATTTAATCAGATACGATAAAATAAAATAAAAATATATAATATTCAAATTAAATTAAATACAAACTAAAGAAAGATAAGTGAATAATTCTTTTAAAATTTTATTATTATTATATGTGCCTTTAATTAAATAAATACAATATTGCTACTTCCGTAATGGGGAGAGTAGAACCAAACTAATTCGGTGATTACCAATAGATAGATATATTGCTCGTTTGCGAGAACATTGACATACGTCAAGAAATTCGATTTTTAAGTTAACTAGTTGCATGTAACACATGAGATCCAACTGTCGATAGCGATAGTATGTATAGTTGAAGAATAAGTACCAAACTATAAACTCATAAATACAAATTATTGAATATTTTAGGATATTTTATTTTCTATACAACACATGTAGGTATGTATGTCAATATAGGATAGTATGGAGGTCAGTCCTTTGATCCTACGCAGAATATGAACACAGCATAATGGTATGTATTAATGAATGTTTGGAGATTAGAATCAAACAAATAAGTCTTCTTAGATATTGTGTGTAGGCGATTGTCATACAAATTGTATGAAGCAATGTCGTCACTAAATTAGATTTATATAAAAATTGTTAAAAAAAATTGAGATGTGCTAATACAATGGTGATATTTTTTATAGAAAATTAAATTATCTAGTTGGGGGTCTTCGGTTTTTTTTTTTATATTTTTAAAAAAATTGGAAATATAGGCAGTTAAATTCATAAATTTATCATAAAAAAAATATTTTTCTTAATAAAAAATGTTTGAGAAACCCTGGAATTTTTTTGAAAAAACTTATTTGAGATTTTGTATTTTTCTGTGTTTATACCAATTTTCAGCGTTCTAGTTTTTATGGTTTCTGAGATATATGGAAAAATAAAGTAAAAATTCAAAAGTTGATAACCCCTGACTAAAACAAAAATTCAAAATTCTTATTTTAAAGTTTTGTAGGCCTATAACTGTTTATATATTCTGAAATTTTGGGCTCTGGAAATTGAGCGGATCAAAAGTTATAAGGGACACACACACACACACACACACACACACACACACACACACAGACACACGAAATGTTCTACTCCGAATTCTGAGTAAATCCGTGTATAGAACATATATGCTGCGAAGCCTCTAAGTTGGTGTTTTTTGACTTCAAAGTTGGAAAAGCCGTGAAAATTATAGACCCTATATACAATTCTCGCATATCCTGGCTTGAAACATTGTCGATATGTTAAGAGAACAAAGCTCTCCTGAACAAATCGACAGTTGGATAGTGAAGAATTTTTTTTGTGTTTACCAATACCAGCTGGGGTGGACATCTTCAGTGCAAAATATGAAAGGTTTCGTGAAGAAATACTGAAGGTGATGCGCTCTTAATTCCCCCCCCCCCTCCCATCCCTCCTTATCTCTTATCAGTCCCATACCTATTTTAATTTTCTTAATTATTATTTTTTTTTCTTCGTTGATTTCTTTGTATGAACTATCTGTTGTTATTGTTGTAAATTTATTATTGATGGAATGCTTTTATTGGTTCTGACTATGTCATTTAAATTGTATAATCAAAACTGTAAATGAGCTGTTTGCTTCCCAAATATAAAATAAATAAATAAATATTACAGTGAATATACCCTCTGTTGACTAACTGTCGTATCTGATATATTTTTGTAAATCGAGTTTTACGCATGTTCTCACTAAAGGTCTCGACTGTATCATCTCCCATTAACTTGGAATAGCTTAGTGATTTGCTGTCTACGAATTACTGAAAATTAAATCTCACTAATAGACCTATGTGCAAATACGAATCCAATATATATAAGAATGATTCATATATATATATATATATATATATATATATATATATATATATATATATATATATATATATATATATATATATATATATATATATATATATATATATATATATATATATATATATATATATATATATATATATATATATATATATATATATATATATATATATATATATATATATATATATATATATATATATATATATATATATATATATATATATATATATATATATATATATATATATATATATATATATATATGCACGGCAAAACACTAAAAACGCTCTCCTAAATAATTTGCATTTTGCAGATACGACTGTTAGTCAGGAGAGGGACGATATGACAGTGAAACAACGACACATGTGCTATTTCTCTCGCACTTATAGAGATATTGTACTGAGAATTGGAGGCGAAACGAATTTTGATAAACACATCATTTTTAGATTATTAACTCAAAAATAGGATTCTTGACTTATATCGTTGTTCTCCCAAGCGAGCGATATGTTGTTTTCGGCAAATTACTTGAGAAACCATGCGAGCTGCGCGGAACGCTAATTTGGGTGTTCGTGCAAACCGACCCCAACCACAACGAAAATTCTTAAGATATTTGTTGGAAACTATACAAAATTTAAATTAAATTAACATGAAATGGGTTTTATAAAATAGAATAAATGGTTTAAGCGTGTCACAAAATATTGATTTCACATTACGAATGATGGTGGCAAAGCGGTTAGAGAGCTAGGTTTGTACATAATTAAGTAGTATTAACGAGTTCGAATCCTGCCTGGACCGATTTCGTTCAATTGTAGCACAATCATTAATGCTTTGTTTAAGAAATGTATGAGGATACACATATACCTGTTACAAGGACATATTCATTATTTAAAAAAAAAATATTACATAACTACATTATATCAAAAAACCTAATATCTTAGATTTATATGAAATGTATTTCCTTGAAGGTATTGCTAGTAATTCTCTGTTGAAGGTATATTATGTTACTGGTACTTAATATACGTATATTAACCAATAATATTGGTTTAGTTTATGGTATTCATTCGTATGTAGGTATCCTTTGAACGTAAATAGTCCAGTATCTAGAAACAAAATCAACCTCCTGCAAACCCTTATCCTTATTAATATAATTCAGTGGTTCTAAAGCGATAAATATTTAAAAACTGCATTGCACATAAGAAAAATTGCGCAGTATCTTACTCCACTCTATTTGGGAACGCTGTAGGACGATTTTCGTGTTCATCCCCGAAAGTTGATGCTCTTCGGACAACACAAGTACTACTTCTAAGAGTCCATCGCCAGTCGAGGGGGCGCCAATCAAACTTGTATCAAGTTCCCACAAGCCACTGGAAGAGGGCCCCTCTCCTTAGTAGTCGTGCTGACGATTCAAATAGAGCCTTAACAACATCTGGTGATTCACCCGATTCATCCGTTAAGGATTTCTAACGACACAGAATCACAGGAATCCTCACCACGTGTGATGACTCTAACTAAACATTCGCCGCATTTGACGAGTTACCGTCAAGCAAGACATTAAGGCGTCTGTCTGCCTCTGCCATAGGTAAAAATTGAAGAGTACCCCAACTCAGGATCCTAACTTTACTGGCTAGGCTCGTATGGCTACAACTTTGCAGTACATAGAAAAATATTCAAAAACACAGTGCAAATTCAGATTGTAACATGTGTATTGTAACGGTGTGTTTTGAACCAAAAATCATAGATCTTAGAGTCCAGCAACATAGACATAAAACTCCGGAAAGCATAGTATGTATGGATTTTTTTGCTGAAAGGTTGTGAGACATGGTGCATAGATGAGAGAGGCTGTAAAAGATTGGAACTACCGACGAATACCTACTCGGTGTATCTTGGAGGGATCAAATTAAATATCATGGGGTTCTCAGCAGAATCGAAGAAACCAGGCACATGTAATGCCATATCGAAAAAATCCTGCAAATTGGAAAGGCAATGTGTTGCGACACGAAGATCTTCTACACACCATATTGGAGGAAATGGTTGAAGGATCAACTGGCAGAGGGCATCCTCGATGAGTGCAAGGACACGAAGTGTACCTCCTACACAGAGTTAAAGAAGAAAGTCTCGCTGAATACCGAGCGGAGCGGACGAAGAGATGCATTGCTTTGCTGTGCCAACCAATGTCCAAGATTGAAAGAAGGCAACGAAGAAATACGTTTTTTGTGAAACCGCTGGTATAATTGAATTAATTTAGTTCGGTGTGAGTCCACTTGGCGTGTGCCAATGCAGCATCCGGAAGACACGTGGAAGTCGGTTGTTTATCGCCTATAGTGGAACCCCTCCGTGAATCCGGATGTATCGAGGGGGGGGAGGGGCACGTTTAAGCGATAAGGAAAACGGAAACACAAACATTGCGTTCATTTACCGAACATTACAATTATACTAAATTGTGGATTTTAAATGCGGATATATTTTTTTTATTCAAAAATGTACAATTCTACGCCAATGGAATGTATTGAATAAAAATTTTAGGTAAAAATAGTTTTTTTATATCTTTGTTCTTTCAGTTGAACATTATTGTTTTCTTAAAGAATGAGCTTAGCAATGAGCAATGTCCTTTTTGAAACGATTGAATAACGTATATATGTAATTATAAGTTGTAAGCTCTTGTGCTACTGATTAATGAAATCCATAAGTTTGCTAGTACAGTCTTTCTATCTGAGTTTGTAGTAGGTATTATTAAACTTGCTTTAGGGTCGTTGAATTGACTGTTGCTGCTGTATTGGAAAGATTTGCCAGAATATTTCTATTACCAGGGGGAACCGCGTGGAGGTTCTTTCCTTTCCCCCTAACGAACCTCAGGAGCATCTACCCCCGGGACACAGTCTGGACTGGCGCACCTGGAAATCACTAAAATAGATTAAGAACGGGCGTCGGCAGATCGAAAGATAACCTAAGGAGATGGTAAATCATATCAGACGACGACTGCCTTACGTGTGAATGCGGCCTGCCGCAGACCACTGAACACCTACGAGATTGCCTTACCTGCCCTGCTACCTGCTCACCGAAAACCTACTGCGCTGTTGTGGCGCAGCAGCTGACGTTGCCAAGTATTGGTCGAGAACTGTTTGAATGCTGCTGACACGAAGAAGAAGAAGTAATATTATTGTGTGTTCTTAAATGGGCTTTGAGAGTTATAAAAGCAGTTTCCAATAAACCTTATAACCAATATAGTATTTTTATCGTCTTTGGTTTTCTACCTAAAACACACATTATCTTCGAGGTAATTAAGGGCGAAAAAGCTATCAACTCATCATCATTATCAGTGGCTCCACAGCTTAGGGTGACCATCCTCAAGGAATCGTCTCTATTGCACCCTATCCATGGCCTTTTCTCTCCAATTCCGCACATCGGCTATCTGAAGGTGCTTCTCGACTCCATCCATCCATCGTAGTTTTTTCCCTCCGGACGTGATGTGAGGATGTTTTTTGGTGTCTGGTCATCTTCCATACGATGCACGTGTCCTAACCAGCGGAGCCTCCATATTTTCATCGTTTGTACATTTGGTTCCTTGAATAGGCTCTGTAGTTCGTGGTTGTACCTGATTCTCCACGTGCCTTGATCGCAGAGGGGACAGAAAATTTTTCTTTAGAAAACCAACTGTCAACTCATTTATTTAAAATTACTGTTTTTATAACATACGGGAATTTTGAAATTACCATAGTAAATTTATTCAGTAACTCATCTGAAATATTATAACATTTGGCTTGGTGAAGAGATACATAGATTCACGTGATAATAAAGCATATACAAACATACAAACTGTTAAATAAAATAAATAAATAAAAAAATAAATATTGAAAGTAAGTAACAATTTGAACAAAAAAACAAGCAATTGAAACAAAACCCGCCTTTGTACACCTGTACATAAATTATATAAATAAATAAATAAATTCGGTGTAAAGGTGATATCAATAATCTAAAGACATAACATATCCAAATTTCTTGAAACGTACCGCGTTAATGTGCCACCAAAGTTTGGTGGCAATCAATATAACGTATGTAATTTTTTTCGGAATGCCAAAAAGTGCATGTTGAGAACAATGGGATTTGAATTTTGAAAACAAATACTTTTACTGCTATATAAATACTTACTTACTTACTTCCGATGGCCGTACAACTCCGGTAGAGCTTTCGCCTCCTGAACAATAGCTTTCCAAGCCTTCCTGTCAGCTGCAGTGGACTCCCAATCATCACAAGCATTCGGCACGTTCAAATCTCGGGTAACATTGCCCACAGGGTTATTTTGCAGGATACGTTTTGTGACTCTTTCTTCCCCTGATCTGACCACATGTCCAATCAAGGCTAATCTTCTGGACCTGATGTCGCTGGTGATTAAAGGTTGTCCTGTCAATGCACGAATTTCCTCATTGCTTCGTGGTCTCCAGGTACCTGCCGCAATTCCTGGTGTTGGGCCTAAAATTTTACGCAATATCCTTTTTTCAAATGTTAGCAGTCTTTGTATATAAATGTGTCATTAATATATTATTTATATTTGAACATTGAATGTGTTCCACGTCTCTTTGTGTTCCAATCTCATGGCCTAAAGTCGTACCTTATGTCAGCTCTGGAACAAACCATACATCAGAAAATACACCAAATTAAATGCACAATCACATTTTTTTTGGCTCCTAGAAATCATTTGTGTATAATCTAGGAATCATTTGTGTATATTTTTGATAACTTTTTCTCACAAATTAAAAGTCAGAATAACTCTAAAAATTGACTTTTGTAAAGTAAACGTGAATTTAGCCCAAAAAATAAACGAAGGTACAAAATACCATCATCATCATCATGATAATGTTTTTCTCATCTTTTCCCACCACTTTTCTATTTTCTAATTGTTGTGACGTCACAGAAAGGATATGGCCGAGGGACATTAGCGCCACACTTAACAAATGACCGCATCGGAGTGGACCCTGGGCAACGAAACAACGTACAGGGGACCCAGGGCCGGACCAGCACAATTCAGAGCTCGGAACTAAATTCAAATGCACTTTGTGGTGCTTTTTTTTATTTGTACAGATAGTGTAAAATAAAGAATTATTGTTAATGCCGAGCACGCTGATGGTTAATTTGATACATGAGTGTGAATTGTACTGTTTATTATACAGTACAATAAAATAGTGGAAAATAATGATTTTGCAATTTTGAGCGTGTTTTTTTTCATCAGCGTTTCAACGGGTATTATGTAAAGAGTAGGTTCATACTCTGACACCACCCATCTAATTTGTATATATTCGTGGTAACATCGAAAGAACATCTTATATGTAACATGTGATTTTTTTTTATTCCGTTCGTTGGGATTTTTAGCTAGGGATTTCTTAAAGTTTTTCCAAAATTTTGTTTCTATATCAATGTATTTTTTTATTTTATTTTTATTTTACAATTCTTTGGAAGACCAACAGCTATCCATTACAGTTTTTCAATTAGGATAACAACGAAACAGCCAATTATAGGTCTCCGCTGATAGGCCATACCATCAGTTGCAGGATGAAAAATACAACATCACAATATATTGTGTTTCTGTAATAGATAAAGTTTCATCCTGCAGCCGAGGTAAACATAATATTACTTACAATAAATGTTAAAATTACAATAAAAATGAAAATATTAAATTGCAATAAAAAAGTTCATATTCACAAACAAATCACATATCATTAAAGAACTAAGCACTAAGAACATTTCTCGCCCCTGTAATACTACACTGGAATAGGTACGTCAAATTCTGGTGAGTTAAGTATTGAATTATTTATATTGTTACAAATACGCCAAAGAAATGAATTTTGTCAATAATTATGTATATATTAATTTTCCTTAATATGATGCCTAGATTAAGATTTATATCCCGTTTTAGTTAGTTTGTATGTGTTGTGAAAAGTGACTCACTGAACATGAGAAATTCTCTTTATGATGTTGGATCATTTATTTATTTTTTATTTTTATTTATTTATTTTTCACACCTTTATCACAAAGACTATTATGAATATTACTGCTGCCCAACTAGGTAACCCTGTTCTAGGGCTAGCAGTTTACAATTTTACCAAGCCAAATATTTGACATTTTGGTTATACATAGTTACATAGAGCGGACACCAGACATCACAACACAGTAAATTACAATATAACATAGTTACCAATATCTTAAACACAAAAGTATAAACTGATACAGTAAATTTTGATATGTTATTATTCTAATATTATTTCTACCATAATATACACACCCGTTGTTGTCATTTATGTTATGTAGCAGTTTGCTCTGTGGTCTTCATTATGTATATAAATATTAACGTATCCTTGTTTATCCTGTAAATATGATAATAATGTGTATTTTGTATTGTTTTTAAAATAAATAAATTATATGTTGCAAAACATTCAAAATTCTCTCACTTTCTGGATAAACTAGTTTTTAAATTTGTCGCAGTCGTCCGACTCTGAGTAGGTCCCATACGCCCTATATACCCGGGGTATGTTCTCCATTGTAAGGGAAATATTTAAGGGTATATAGACGCTTTAACTAGGACACACATGTACTATTAAAACGTTTAATCTAATGTCATTCTTTGAAGCAGAAATTTTAATGGATATATATTTTTAAGCACCCAACAGCACCCATAGTACACTCACGTTACGTGTAGATATATATATATATATATATATATATATATATATATATATATATATATATATATATATATATATATATATATATATATATATATATATATATATATATATATATATATATATATATATATATATATATATATATATATATATATATATATATATATATATATATATATATATATATATATATAATATATATATATATATATATATATATATATATATATATATATATATATATATATATATATATATATATATATATATATATATATATATATATATATATATATATATATATATATATATATATATATATATATATATATATATATATATATATATATATATATATTTTTTTTTTAGTCAGTAAGTAGGTATGGAGACACAGGTATATAATAAAAAAATATTTACTTTATTTTTTCAAATTGAAGTTAACAATGAATTATGTAAAAATTAATTACAGAATATAAAATAACTTTTTTTCTATTAAAAATTAAAAAAAAAATAGATGGCACATATTTAAATCACCTCCGTTTTGCAGACAACATACTAATAATAAGCGAAGAATTGTCTGAACTGGAAGCTATGGTAGCAGAATTATATGAAGCCTCTAGAAAAATCGGTCTGGAAATGAACATAGACAAAACCAAGATTTTGAGTCCAACTTCACACAGTATTTGCATTGGAAATAAGACTATTGGTGCACAAATACCTTGGACATAAAATTAAATTGGGTAAAGAAAATCAGACCGCCGAACTGCCAAGACGTATAGGGCTGAGTTGGGCTGCTTTTGGAAAGTTGAGGTACATATTCGGCAACAGGGAAATTCCGAATAACCTAAAAGCCAAAGTGTACAATTCTTGTGTTTTGCCAGTGACAACATACGGTCTCGAAACCATGTCACTTACTGCCAGAAGCCTCCACAGACTTAAGTGTACTCAACGAGCAATGGAGAGACAAATGTTAGGCGTATCCTTGAGAGACCGAATAAGAAACGAGGAAACAAGACGCCGGTCAAAGGTCACCGACATTGCAGAAAGAGTGGGAAGGCTGAAGTGGCAATGGGCAGGTCATGTGGCAAGACAGAGAGATGATAGATGGACCCCCAAAATTCTGAATTGGAGACCCTATCATAATAGAAGGGGTGTAGGGAGACCACAGAGGAGATGGACTGATGACATAACTGGTGGGACATGGGTGGAAACAGAGCGCCCAGGACAGAGAGAAGTGGAAAACTCAGGAAGAGGCCTTTATCCAGCAGTGGAGTGAAAGGGGCTGAAAGAAGAAAATAATTTGCCTAAATACCCATTCCATACATCAATTATTAGCTTATAATACTATCATGAGGGATAAGTAATATCAGGTTAAATTTGTACAAAAATTAATAATAAAGTAATAATACGATACTGATAATTTGGATTTTTAAAATTTAGTTTTTATATGGAAATACCTTTTGTTATATAAAGCCCTTTGTTATAATCATTCATGCATAATATTTATTGTTTAGTACTTAGACACCAGATATTTAAACCTGTATAATAATTATTTGTAAATTGTATTTGTAATTGTATCTTCTTTAATAATTTTGATTCATGTTTTTATAATTATACTGACAATTTTTATAAATAATTTCATATTTTCATGCATAAAATTTAGTAAAAAAAGGTTTGCTAACAATGAATTAATGTATATAAATAAATGGTCCACTAATTCAAAAGTACCATTTCACAGATCCGCCTCTATTGGTGACTGTGCCTTATTAAAAAAAAATTCAAAAGTACCATTCAGTAGATGCTCTTTGAGCGAAACGCGTTAGTGGTCAACATTTAAAATTATTGGAATAAAGTTAAAAATTTGTGTTTTTACTTATTTTTTTAAGTAATTTAATAATATTAATAATAAAGGTTATGTATATTTAAGTAAAAACGTACATTTCCCACAAAAAAAATTTTTGATGCATTCCTAAAATAGGGGATATGCATTTAAAAAACGTCAATTTTAATGCAAAATGCTGCGTTTTATTTTATTTCTTAATTTAAAAATATATATTTCCACTCTCTTATGTATTTTTTCAAAGGAATCGGGAATTCTCAGTTCGTAATTGGTGAGTTTTATTAATTTAAATCGAATATTTTTTCGGTTTACGTGCGCTTCACTTTATGCGCTTGCGCAACGTTCACCAATTATGCCTTCTTATTGAGTTCCTGCCGATGACAGGTCCTAAGCCCTATAGGTGCCTTGAGTTCCTGGTTCTTCTATAATATCCCAACTTCGTCTCTATTGAGATGTTAAAATGTTTGTCAGTAAAAATAAAATAGGTATTGATTATTTATTTTTGAACGGTGTGGTATTTAGATTATATTATATGAAAATAGGTTAAAATTTACATAAATATATATGGTTTGCCAAATAATATTATTTTTAAAAACATTTTTGTTGAGGTTTGTTGGAATTGCTGAGGTCAATGTCAAAATATGCTAGAATATTATTATCAATTATTATAAAATTTAATCGCAAAATATAAATCTTGGAGTTCAATTCACGATATACATAATTCCACCAGCATATCATAAAAATGTTCTATAGTGACGGGTTACACAGCCATACCATTAATAAGTTATGGTCATTTTTTTATTCCCATAAACAAAGACTTAAAAATACCTAATTCTTATTTTTCTTTCGACTTTTGCAAACTAAACCTTGAATAGGTAGGTATATATCTATGTAATTTATTAAATTTGTTTTATCCTTGAGATTTTACATAAATAAATATGCATAGTGTGATGGAAATCCAACCTAACCTAAACTAAATATCGTCCTAAACTATTTTTCTGTGGATCCATAACCTCCTAAACTAGCTAGCTAAACTACCTATTAAAAATCTAACTTCTATTTCCTAATACTATAGCTAATTTCCCTAACTAGTTTATTCACTACCTGCAAAGTAAAATCTAGAATTTGTTACATCCATTTGATTATTCATTACTGGATTATGAAAGAAAATCGTATTCTTCTATCTTATTTCGCTAATTTTATATGTTTTTTTAACGGATTTTGGCCAATGATCGTCTAGTGATTATTATTATTATTTACGTTAAAAGGACCCTTTTCGTTGTGTTTTATTTACGAGTTATTAACAGACGAATATTTATAATAAAATTTATAAATATTATATTAATAATTAATAAATTAATAAACTCCATAACCGTTGAAAGGTAGTTAATCTTTACATACAAAGTTATAACTACAGAATTATTAAATTCGTATAAAGTAATGATAAAACTTCGATTCAAAACCTAAATTATGTAACTTAATAGTTACTCAATTTGATCGATATATGTATATTAATATACCTACAGACTTAATAAATTTTACTTTATAATAAAATGAATCTTTAACAAATCCATTTTCTTATTCTTCTATATACAAGACACAATGTGTCCGTATACCTACAGAGTTATTGAATTATGTATTCGATAAATTATTCATAAATATGACAATTGAAAAATATTTCAGTTTAGAAAACAAAACATACACGGTTTCAGTAAATTTCGGAGTACACATTTTATCAATAATTATGTATTTCACCCATGAGGTTAGTTATGAAAAAAAAACAAGAAATATTCTTCTTACCTTTTATCCAATCCAAAAAACATAACATATTGAAGAAAACAAAGAACAATAAATAACATTGTACAACAAATAATATGTCAGGTCCACATGGGTGAAATTTCAAACGATCGGTACATATCTAAGAAAATATAGTTATTTAGTCTCTTTCAAAGATTAGTGTTAGTTCATAGAAACAGTATTATAAGTGGACCAAGATGAGAATTTTTTTTCATTATTAAATCAATGATATTAAAGATTTAGCAATACTGCTGATTCGAACACAATGTACATATATTATATATTTTTCTATTTGTACAAATTTCACACAAATTTTCATGCTTCATGCGATTTGAAAGGCCCCAGTACACGCCTTTCAACGTCTCAAAACACCGACAATTACTATTTTTGAGTCCGAGTGCACTAACTACTTTTTATACTTATAAACTAAATAAATCATGCGCTACTATATATATTTATATATCTGCCACATACCTCTTAATTAAGTTGAGGACTTCCCAACCACTGGGATGTCGGTAACTCCTTAATTCTAGTGTCCATCTATTCATTTATCTATCTAAATGACAAATAAACAAATAAATAAACTATATAGAGATAATTCGAAGAATGGAGCCATTGGTCAGATGGCGATGTCTTTGGGACATCAGAGGGTTTTTGGATTTGGTAAAAATTAGGTTAGTATTATATTTTGTTAATGAGACGTTTAATCCCGACACTCAGAAACCAAACGTCAGGTAATTTGGATTTAGCAATATAAATATATTCTAATAGGAAAGGACATGCCTCGTGCAGAATATTGGAAAAGGAATAATTGAATTGATTAGTATTATAAATAAATAATTTCTTGAAAAATATGTAAAATAATGTAACATGCAATTTTGTATTCAATATTAGGATCAACAATATTTCAAAATAAAAATTAGAAAATAAACAATAATTTCATAAACAACATTTCAAATCTTAGTCCAGCTCTATAAAGAATAAAGGTGTCAATAAAATAAATATAAAAAAAAACTTATCAAGCTCCTTGCGTCTCTCAGGAAGAATGGCGCCTTCCAAATTTATTTTAAGAATTATTTTTAACGAAGCGGTTTTATTATATTTTTAGTAAACAAAATAACTAAATATATTTAATATTTTAAATGGTCCCTCTTCTCCAACAGCACTTCACTTATATAAAAACTATTTAATTATTATTAATTAAAATTATAGATTATTATTTTATACTTAATTACTGTTTTTTTCTAAACAAAGGAATATCAAATGTGTTGAACTTTGAACCTCCTCGCGCGCGTTTTTAAAAGTATAGTTCAACCAGCTTCCCCAGTAATTGATCTATTTCACTCCCATTTTAAAGACAGACCATCTTTCTTCGCGACTAAAACCCGATTATTTTGAAATCAACACCACCCGAGTCTCATAGTTCATTCTCCCTCTCCCTCCCAGTACCCCAGCAATAAAATATATACATCTACTTATATATATATACGGATATGTTGAACGCTATGCTTCACCACACATCCCAAAACAGCCATTATATACCTCTAATAGAAAATACACAATCAGTTGAATACTTTGAAGAAAAATGAGATTCATCACAATAGGTATCTTCTTACTAAATATGCCATACATAATTCATGTAATTAGTTGATATAATAGTTGATTCGTTTTTTTTTTACATTAATCATAATTTAAAAATTTAAGATACATTAAGAGAAAAATATTAATTATTAGTAGAATGTAACACATGAAGTCCAACTCTCATTGATGTATATATGTATACTTAGTTGAAGAATACGTATTACAAACAAAAAACCCTTAAATCCAAATTACAGAATATTTTGACAAACAATTCATCATCATCATCAGCCTTTGTTTGCCCACTGCAGGACATAGGCCTCTCCTCTCCGTCTCCACTCCACCCGTTCCTGTGCGACTCCCATCCACTGTGGTCCAACAAATCTTTTAATGTCATCCATCCATCTGTTAGGTGGTCGCCCTTGTGGTCTCTTGTCGCCTCTCGGTCTCCACTCCACCAGTCTTTTCGTCCATCTACTGTCGGTCACTCTTCATATGTGTCCTACCCATATCCACTTCTTCGTGGCTATTCTCTAAACCACATCGGACAGTTTGGTCTGACTGCGTATCCATTCATTCCTCTTCCTGTCTTCTAGTTTTATGTGGCCAACATTATCCTTTCCATTTTTCTTTGTCCTACACGCAGCTTGTTGCTTGTTTAAGGTCGTAGTTTTCATGCTATAAGTGAATACTAGTAGAATGCATTGCTCAAACACCCTTGACGTTAGGGAAATCGGTATAGAGCTACGAAAAGTCAACTCTCCCAAACTCTTCACCCTTGATCTAGAGGATGTTTTAAAAAAAATATACGGGAAAATAAAGGAATAACTATCGACGGTATTCCTTTATTATACCGATGACATTGTGTTAATCTCAAAGGATGTCGATGAAATGGTGGAAATGATCAGCCAACTGAAAGGTATATCTGCTTCAATTGGTTTAAAAATTAATGTCAAGAAAACGAAAACAATGACTTGGACACAAGCAATTATTGCCTTCCAGTACAAGAAGTTGACCACTATAAATACCATGGACATAAGATGACCCTAGGCAGAGACAATCAAACCATCGAAATTGAGAGAAGAATAAGTCTCGCATGGGCGGCCTTTGGGAAACTCGATAACACTTTTCGTAGCCCCATACCGACAAACAATTACCTATAAGCAATTATTGAATATTTAAAGATATTATTTTTCATAAAAAAACATGTATCTCATGTAAGATGGGATAGTATGGTTAGTCCTTTTTACCTACCCCGAATACGTAAGCAGCTTGATGGTATGTATGAAGAAATATCTATTGAGTCTTCGTAGATTTATTTCCTCCTATCTACATACATATACCTCCATACAAATTGATTGAAACGATGTCGTCACTAAATTCACATTGTTACAAAAAATGTTGTAAATAGTTTAATATGTAATTTTTAGGTATTTCAACAATTATCGATTTTTTTTAAAAAACTTGGAAACATAGGTAGTTAAACACTTTGATTTGTCATAAAAAAAATGTTTCTCATAATAAAAAAAGTTTGAGTAAACTAGAAGCGGATCTTGGCATAAGGAATTGTTTATATCGACAATGTCGATATTATGTTAAGAGAAATATATTTTCGACTTACGATAATAAGTTTAGACGGTTGGAAAATGTGAAAATCGGTAATATATAAAACATAAAATCGTAAAAGTCTCAATATTCAGCAATTTATTTATTCATTTATTTATTATTTATTTATTTATTTATTTATTTATTTATTTATTTATTTATTTATTTATTTATTTATTTATTTATTTATTTATTTATTATTTACTTATTTATTTATTTATTTATTTATTTATTTATTAGTTACTTATTTATTTATTTATTTAGATATTTATTTATTTATTTAGATATTTATTATTTATTTATTTATTTATTCATTTATTTAATACTTAATTATTTATTTATTTATTTATTTATTTATTTATTTATTTATTATTTACTTATTTATTTATTTATTTATTTATTATTTACTTATTAATTAATTTATTTATTTATTTATTTATTCATTTATTTCATATTTATTTATTTAATTATTTATTATTTATTTATTTATTCATTTATTTAATATTTATTTGTTTATTTATTTGTTTATTTGTTTATTTATTTATTTATTTATTTATTTATTTATTTATTTATTTATTTATTTATTTATTTATTTATTTATTTATTTATTTATTTATTTATTTATTTATTTATTTATTTATTTATTTATTTATTTATTTATTTATTTATTTATTATTCTTTATTTTTTTAGGTACTTATTTATTTATTTTTTATTAAGTTCGTTTCTTTATTTTTTTATTAATTGATAATTTATTTATTTATTATTTATTTAGCTTCTCAAACTACTTACAGGTATATGTCAAAATAAGATATGTTTTGAAAGTTTTTTTTTAATGTTACGATGACGTTAGATTTAATAATAACAAAAAACACTGCCTTGTATTCTGCGCAAGTAGCGAGTTTATTGCCATATTGAAATTATTCCAACTAACTAGTGTTTCCAGCCCTGAGAAAATATTATCCTGAGAAATTAATTTTAAAAAATAGATCCTCTGTTGGGGATCGAACCTATGTCGCCCGATCAGATACCGAACGGCTTACCAACTGTGCCACGGCGCGGCGGTCGGCTTTGATTTATGGATTTGGTCTGGAATTTCGAGTTATAAATCGCGACCAATAGCATTTTATCCCATCTCTACTCAGCAAGACTACGAAGGCAGTAAAATATATATATTTTTTAAAGGTTAAGGATTTTTTGCTTCTGCGAGTATTTTACATGACTTTTCTATATCATTATCTCGTGCAAGAGAGGTCCATATAATTCCAAACAGGAAATAAAGCGATGGTGGCAAATACAAGTAGTGAATGGGATGGACAAACGGTTTGGGGGGAGGAGGGGGTTGAAAGAACTTATTGAGGGGATGTAGGTATGTATTATATTGAAGTTGAATCAAGAAGATCGGACATTTCAAAGCTGGTAGATGTTGGCTATATCATAATATCAAACAGGTCTGGTACACTTCGTCGGTCAAGGTCCGCATTCAATAATACATAATGTGTTATGGTTGATTCAACAAGGATCAAGAACACGGTATGATCGTACGGTAAACAAGTGTTGCGATGCCACACGACATAATCAATATGATCAATGAATACGTCATTCGTCGGATGGTCTCGCATCTCATTCATATTAACGAAGATGGCCGAAAGACATCAATTCCTGAACCGAATAAACAGCGCGGTTTACCATTCACATATCAACCGGCAAAACGACTACAGTGTTAACTCTTTAATAATAATCGTAAATTCGTAATCGTAAAAAAAAAAAATAATATCGACCCAAACATCGCGAACATCTGTAAATTTATCAAGTATAATATTGTAACTTACATATTTAAACCGAAAATAGATGTAAATCATGTAAGTTATCTTTTATTTTTAAAACCTTCATCGCTCTATTACTATTTCTGACTGATTGCAATATCTCATTTGGTGATGTATGTTATTGGAAAGTAATTTGAACACGCACTTAAAATCGCAACCTTCTGGTATATTATATTCTCAATTAAATAACAACCCCAATAGCATATATCCCTAAACAAGCGCCGAATTGCCGATTCCAACTCGAGCTAAAAGATCAGTGGACTGTATACTAAAAATAAATAATTGCACCTTGTCACGGCGCGTTATTCATGGCGACGAGGTAAATAATAGGATAAAAGAAATGATCGAGAAAGGAAATCACCTACCAGTATGGAAGAAGTCCTCGCCTCGATCGCTCACCCAGTCCGAACGAAAGATGTGTAATCTATATGCCGGGGCGCAGCACTACACAATGATGTTTCCTACAACGGGTATCTGCTCAAGGCCGTGTGCGGACAAGTACTAGTGGTGTGTAGCAGAAACGAAACAGAGCAGTTACATACAAAGGAAAGGGGAAGGAACAAGACAGGTGATTTGTATTCACGCCAAAAGTAAATACCGTACCGAACAAGTATCAATAAAAAATGCTGTCATTTTTTTCAAATTTTTCTTCACGTTAAAATGGCGATTAATATACAATTCGCACAATTCGATTTATGTGATTCGTTTAATCTAATTGAAATGTACTTCATAAAAATGCATTTAGAGATTGTCAAAATTTCAAGAAGAAAAAATGAACGCTTACTGTGGTGTGGATAGTTAAGTGTTGGCCACAACACACTCGTTCTTAATCGCTCTCATATAAAGAAATGAGTGACGAGAAAAATGTAAATTTTATTATTCATAACTAAAATTGTAAAAATATTGGGGCCATTACTTATCTCATGTCTTAACTTGACCATTTCTGTTTTTGTTGGTAATATGTAGGTATCTCCATTTCCCTGTAGATATGTACCTACCTACCATATACCCTGATGGGTGATAAAATAGGAATATTGAAAAAGCAAAAATATATAATCCACGATTATGGGAAATCTTACTTTGCCGGACCTTTGAGGTAAAATAATCCCCAGACAGGGTTTTTACATACATACATATATGTATGTATACTATACACCAGCAAGACTTCACTCATGAATTTATTTAAATAATCTTATAACTTAATCTAATATGATGTGTGCGTGAGTATGTATTTCATATATTATATTTGTTCGAGAAAATAACAAACATCTTTTTGTTTTTACTATTATAGATACATACTCTCCGATAGAAGGATTATTTATTTATTTATTATATAAAATACAATTTTCCTTAAATCTAGTAACAAAGAAATTTTTTTTTCATAAAATATAATATATTTAACTTAGGTTACATAATAAATACCAGATATTTTACTATTGTCATAAACTGCCTCACTAAGTGAAACCTGTTCTGAGACAGTGTATAGATGTCTTATTAGTTTTCAGTTTTGGTTAGTAACTATGGGAGTATTTTATGAGTTCAGGTGATTAATTTATTTTTATTATAGTCTCTGCCCTTTTTTTTAATCCAAATTTTAATGTCTCGCTTAAATATTTTCAGGTTACTGTTTTGTCTAAGTGTTAAAGGTAGTTCATTGTATAATTTGACTCCAAAATACAGGAAATTTCTTTGTCCAAAAGTTGTCTTGAGTCTAGGTATTAGGAGTTTAGCCTGTTCGGTCTGTCTAGTTGGTCTAGATTTTGCGTAGAGTCAAGTTTGTCTAGTTTTTATATATGTAGGTATGTACAAGCGTTCTTTGCATATAATTGTGATATGTTTAGTATATTAAAGTCATTAAATAATGCGTCGGATGGAGTGCGGATTGATTGATTGATTATATATTGATCTCATACTCATCTATAAGACAATCGATAACTAGGTACTTTAGATCCTCTTAACTCGTTAGTCAAATACATTACCATATTACAACAAGGAATCCCCGCCAAAGTATAACATTCCTATGTAAGATGTCCACAATTAATTAATTACACAACTCACTAATGAATAAAATTCATCAGTTGGGCAAAGATAATGGTTATCTGACTGATGTATCTTCCATTCTATTTAGCACTATAAGGATACTTTAATGAAACATTAACGAAAACATACCATTCAAAAAAAATTTGTGTGATTTTCTGGTTTGCATATTTATATGTATAGGTACAACCGGTCATGACATATGCATCAGAATGCTGGACATTGACAAAGAAGGACGAAAATGCATTGTTGGTGTTCGAAAGGATAATACTCCGCAAAAATATTTGGCCAAACGTTGTCCAATTCATCAAAATACAACGTCTACGTTAGCTCAGACACGTTTGTAGAATGGAAGATAGCCAGTACCCAAAGTATTGGACACCTGCCCTGAAGGAAGAAGAAGCAGAGAGTGACCTAGGATGAGATGGCTGGACGACATCGAGGGCGATATAAGAGTGATCGGACAGACAAATTGGAAGAGACTTGCTGTCGACAGGGCGGGATGGAGGCAGTTTCTTGAGGAGGCCAAGGCCCACACCGGGCTGTAGTGTCATTGCTGATGCTGATGATAGGTACAATTTACAGGAGAGACGATAGAAATTCAATTATGTTATTGACTTTTTTTGTTTTATTATATTGATAGGTTTTTTCTTGGTTTATTTTATTTTAATCTGTGATTTTGTTTTCGATAGGTATAAGTATTTTTTTATGTTGATTATAATGGACAATATTATATGCCGTAAGTGATTAAATAGATACATATTTTAACTTATTTATTCTTCTTTTTGACGTATTTGTGTGGGTGATCTATCCTGGGAGGACGAGGTTCAACTGTCCCTCCTTTTTTTCGTAGGTCTACCGAGTATTTTTCTGTTGATAGGTATTTTTTTTTTTAATATGAATATGTCCTTGCTAAACAAATAGGTACATATACATCTTCCTACGTTCCCTAAAATAAGCATAAATGCTTGTGTCCAAAGGCTTGTGACGAGTCCAATGCCAAATGTCAATCTCTTCCAACTACCCTGTGTTTCCCCTTCAGAGAAGCAAGAAACAAGAAGCATGGAGAACGGACTGAGGATGAATGCCAGCAAATCAAAGGCAATGGTTTTTGAAAAGAGTGAACGTAGAACAAAGTGTTAGCGTGAAAAGAGTGAAAGTCCACGAATCTATTTAGAAAGCATGATGTTTCAACCGAATGGACGGCCTGATAAGGAGGTCGAAAGAAGAGTTATGGCACGGAGTTAATGAAAGACTTAGACAAATTATGTATGATCACAGCATATTCAAGGAAGCCACAGTTGCCATTCATAACGCCATCATAGTGCCAACCCTGACATATGTTATTAAAACCTGGACAAGTTAGAAGTCGAATAAAAGCAGAATAAATGCAGTTGAAATGAGATCGCTAAGAAGAATCTGTAATAGACAGGGTAAGAAATTAGGAAGTAAAGAATATGTCATTGATAGAATAAAAGTGAACACATTGAGATCGTTTGGCCAAATCATGAGGAGAATGAATGAAGAACACCTAGACAAAGAACATATACAGTACGGGCAGGAATGGAATTACATAGAGGTTGAGGCCACCCAAGAAAGCGATGGCATGACCATGTGAACGATATTTTGAAAGAAGCGTGAACAACATACGAAGATGTATATATGAGACGATGCATGAATGTTGACGAGGCAATGAATAAGTGTCAAGATAGAAAAATGTAGCGTTCGGTTCTCTCTGCCTACCCCATGAGGGACATGGCGTGATGGTATATATGTATGGATGAATTAAAAACAAAAAAAATCTTCATACCTTGCTATAACTTTGTGGCACATTTTAAATATATTCGCAAATTAAAATTTATTACAAAAATATATTTGTACCAAATTTCAATTTGCGAAAAAATAAATAAATAAATTTCTCTTCTGCTGGGAATCTAATTGTCACCGGCACCTTACAAATTTACCACTATGCACGGCGATCGACCATAATAGATTTTTAAACGTCTAAAACACTTTTTACGCCATTATGCAGTCGTACCTGCATCACTATCATCTCTTTGTACATATGGTATTTATTTATTTTATTTTATTTTACTAAAACAATGGGTACATCGACAGACATCCAGCTTACAATTTTCATAAAAAGAAAATTTTATTGGTTATCAGTATGAGTGCTGGACGTCCAATTATGCATGCACACAAAATTACATGAGCTCATATTCAATCACACAAGTAAGAGTTACATAAATAAGAAATTAGGTTACAAAAGATGTGGCTGAAGTTTCGAACGTTCTAACGGAATGAACTAACGGATCAATGGTCAGGATACAATAGTGATAACCCAAGGAAAAAATATTTTTTATTTATTTATTATATATATTTTATTTGTAGTTTTAATTGCTTGTTTATTTATTTATTTATGCATTGACTAGTTTTTTTAATTATTTACTTATTTATGCATTAATGAACGATAAAATAAACGGAAAAAAATTGAAAATAATCTGAATATAAATAAAGTAAACGTCGTTATACCGCACCATATAGGGTAACCAGCGACAGGTTTGCGGAAACGCATAACCTAATAATATAAAGCATTACACATGCGTGTATACCCACACACATTTTTTTATAATCTACGTACTTACTGAATATAAATACACCACCATGTAGGGTATCAGCGACAGGTTTGCGGAAACACATAACCTAATAAAATAAAGGACTACACATGCGTGTATGCCCACGCACATTTTTTTTATAATAAACGTACTTAGTGAATATAAATACACCACCATGTAGGGTAACCAGCGACAGGTTTGCGAAAACGCATAACCTAAGAAAATTATGCACTACACATGCATGTATGCCCACGCACATTTTTTTTATAATTTACGTACTTAGTGAATATAAATACACCACCATGTAGGGTAACCAGCGACAGGTTTGCGGAAACGCATAATCTAATAAAATAAAGCACTACACATGCGTGTATACCCACGCATTTTTTTTTAATAATTAACGTACTTAGTGTTTATACATACACCACCATGTAGGGTAACCAGCGACAGATTTGCGGAAACGTATAACCTAATAAAATAAAGCACTACACTTGCGTGTATGCCCACGCACATTTTATTATAATTTAAGTACTCACTGAATATAAATACACCAACATGTGGGGGAACCAGCGACAGGTTTGCGGAAACGCATATCCTAATAAAATAAAGCACTACACATGCGTGTATGCCCACGCACATTTTTTTATAATAAACGTACTTAGTGAATATAAATACACCACCATGTAGGGTAACCAGCGACAGGTTTGCGAAAATGCATAACCTAAGAAAATTATGCACTACACATGCATGTATGCCCACGCACATTTTTTTTATAATTTACGTACTTAGTGAATATAAATACACCACCATGTAGGGTAACCAGCGACAGATTTGCGGAAACGCATAACCTAATAAAATAAAGCACTACACATTCGTGTATGCCCACGCACATTTTATTATAATTTAAGTACTTACTGAATATAAATACACCACCATGTGGGGTAACCAGCGACAGGTTTGCGGAAACGCATAACCTAATAAAATAAAGCACAACACATGCGTGTATGCCCAAGCACATTTTTTTTTAATTTACGTACTAACTGAATATAAATACACCACCATGTAGGGTAATCAGCGACAGGTTTGCGGAAACGCAGAACCTAATAAAATAAAACACTACACATGCGTGTATACCCACGCATTTTTTTTAATAATTAACGTACTTAGTGTTTATACATACACCACCATGTAGGGTAACCAGCGACAGATTTGCGGAAACGTATAACCTAATAAAATAAAGCACTACACATGCGTGTATGCCCACGCACATTTTATTATAATTTAAGTACTCACTGAATATAAATACACCAACATGTGGGGGAACCAGCGACAGGTTTGCGGAAACGCATATCCTAATAAAATAAAGCACTACACATGCGTGTATGCCCACGCACATTTTTTTATAATAAACGTACTAAGTGAATATAAATACACCACCATGTAGGGTAACCAGCGACAGGTTTGCGAAAATGCATAACCTAAGAATATTATGCACTACACATGCATGTATGCCCACGCACATTTTTTTTATAATTTACGTACTTAGTGAATATAAATACACCACCATGTAGGGTAACCAGCGACAGATTTGCGGAAACGCATAACCTAATAAAATAAAGCACTACACATTCGTGTATGCCCACGCACATTTTATTATAATTTAAGTACTTACTGAATATAAATACACCACCATGTGGGGTAACCAGCGACAGGTTTGCGGAAACGCATAACCTAATACAATAAAGCACAACACATGCGTGTATGCCCAAGCACATTTTTTTTTAATTTACGTACTAACTGAATATAAATACACCACCATGTAGGGTAATCAGCGACAGGTTTGCGGAAACGCAGAACCTAATAAAATAAAGCACTACACATGCGTGTATGCCCACGCACATTTTTTTTATAATTTACATACTAACTGAATATAAATACACCACCATGTAGGGTAATCAGCGACAGGTTTGCGGAAACACATAACCGAATAAAATTAAGCACTACACATGCGTGTATGCCCACGCACATTTTTTTATAATTTACGTCTTACTGAATATAAATACACCACCATGTTGGGTAATCAGCGACAGGTTTGCGCAAACGCATAAAAAATAAAATAAAGCACTACACATGCGTGTATGCCCACGCACATTTTATTATAATTTAAGTACTTACTGAATATAAATTCACCACCATATATGGGAACCAGCGACAGGTGTGCGGAAACACATTACCTAATAAAATAAAGCACTACACATGCGTGTATGCCCACGCACATTTTTTATAATTTACGTACTAACTGAATATAAATACACCACCATGTAGGGTAATCAGCGACAGGTTTGCGGAAATGCATAACTTAATAAAATTAAGCACTACACATGCGTGTATGCCCACGCACATTTTTTTTTAATTTACGTACTAACTGAATATAAATACACCACCATGTAGGGTAATCAGCGACAGGTTTGCGGAAACACATAACCGAATAAAATTAAGCACTACACATGCGTGTATGCCCACGCACATTTTTTTATAATTTACGTCTTACTGAATATAAATACACCACCATGTTGGGTAATCAGCGACAGGTTTGCGCAAACGCATAACCTAATAAAATAAAGCACTACACATGCGTGTATGCCCACGCACATTTTATTATAATTTAAGTACTTACTGAATATAAATTCACCACCATATATGGGAACCAGCGACAGGTGTGCGGAAACACATAACCTAATAAAATAAAGCACTACACATGCGTGTATGCCCACGCACATTTTTTATAATTTAAGTACTTACTGAATATAAATTCACCACCATATATGGGAACCAGCGACAGGTGTGCGGAAACACATTACCTAATAAAATAAAGCACTACACATGCGTGTATGCCCACGCACATTTTTTTATAATTTACGTACTTACTGAATATAAATACACCACCATGTAGGGTAATCAGCGATAGGTTTGTGGAAACGCATAAGCGAATAAAATTAAGCACAACACATGCGTGTATGCCCACGCACATTTTTTTTAGAATTTACGTACTTAGTAAATATAAAAACACCACCATGTAGGGTAATCAGCGACAGGTTTGCGGAAACGCATAACCTCATAAAATAAAGCACTACGCATGCGTGTATGCCCACGCACATTTTATTATAATTTACGTACTAACTGGATATAAATAAAGTAAACCTCGTTATACCCCACTATGTAGGGTAACCAGCGACAGGTTTGCGGATACGCATAAACTAATTAAATAAAGCATTACACATGCGGGTATGCCCACACACATTATTTTAATAATTTACGTACATACTGAAAATAAATAAAGTAAACCTCGATATACCTCACCATGTAGGGTAAACAGCGGCAGGTTTCCGGATACGGATAACCTAATTAAATAAAGCATTACACATGCGTGTATGCCCACTCAAGTACATTTTTATATTTTACGTACTTAATGAATATAAATAAAGTAAACCTCGATATTTTATTTGGCCAAAGATACCCTCGGAACGGAAAATTTTGAAGTCAAATATAATATTAAAAAAAAATCTAGTACTTTTATTTGGTCAAAGATACCCTCAATTTTTCTGAGGTGTATGAAGCACTACAATGTGCATCTGACGCAAAAATAAAATTCAAATAAAATAAACCGCAACATTGTTTTAAAGCCGATGAACGGAAAATTTTGAAGTCAAATATAATATTAAAAAAAAATCTAGCACTTTTATTTGGTCAAAGATACCCTCAATTTTTCTGACGTGTATGTAGCACTACAATGTGCATCTGACGCAACAATAAAAAACAAAGAAAATAAACCGCAACATTGTTTTCAAGCCGATTAACGGAAAATTTTGAAGTCAAATATAATATTAAAAAAAAATCTAGCACTTTTATTTGGTCAAAGATACCCTCAATTTTTCTGAGGTGTATGTAGCACTACAATGTGCATCTGATGCCAAAATAAAATTTATAAAAAATAAACCGCAACATTGTGTTCAAGCGGATTAACGGAAAATTTTGATGTCAAATATAATATTAAAAAAAAATCTAGCACTTTTATTTGGTCAAAGATACCCTCAATTTTTCTGAGGTGTATGTAGCACTACAATGTGCATCTGACGCAAAAATAAAATTTATAAAAAATAAACCGCAACATTGTGTTCAAGCGGATCAACGGAAAATTTTGATGTCAAATATAATATTAATAAAAAATCTAGCACTTTTATTTGGTCAAAGATACCCTCAATTTTTCTAAGGTGTATGAAGCACTACAATGTGCATGTGACGTAAAAATAAAATTCAAATAAAATAAACCGCAACATTGTTTTCAAGCCGATTAACGGAAAATTTTGAAGTCAAATAAAATATTAAAAAAAATCTTGCACTTTTATTTGGTCAAAGATACCCTCAATTTTTCTGACGTGTATGAAGCACTACAATGTGCATCTGACGCAAAAATAAAATTTATAAAAAATAAACCGCAACATTGTGTTCAAGCGGATTAACGGAAAATTTTGATGTCAAATATAATATTAAAAAAAAATCTAGCACTTTTATTTGGTCAAAGATACCCTCAATTTTTCTGAGGTGTATGTAGCACTACAATGTGCAACTGAGGCAAAAATAAAATTCAAATAAAATAAACCGCAACATTGTTTTCAAGCCTATTAACGGAAAATTTTGAAGTCAAATATAATATTAAAAAAAAATCTAGCACTTTTATTTGGTCAAAGATACCCTCAATTTTTCTGAGGTGTATGTAGCACTACAATGTGCATCTGATGCAAAAATAAAATTTATAAAAAATAAACCGCAACATTGTGTTCAAGCGGATTAACGGAAAATTTTGATGTCAAATATAATATTAAAAAAAAATCTAGCACTTTTATTTGGTCAAAGATACCCTCAATTTTTCTGAGGTGTATGAAACACTACAATGTGCATCTTACGCAAAAATAAAATTCAAATAAAATAAACCGCAACATTGTTTTCAAGCCGATTAACGGAAAATTTTGAAGTCAAATTAATATTAAAAAAAATCTAGCACTTTTATTTGGTCAAAAATACCCTCAATTTTTCTGAGGTGTATGTAGCACTACAATGTGCATCTGACGCAAAAATAAAATTTATAAAAAATAAACCGCAACATTGTGTTCAAGCGGATTAACGGAAAATTTTGATGTCAAATATAATATTAAAAAAAAATCTAGCACTTTTATTTGGTCAAAGATACCCTCAATTTTTCTGAGGTGTATGTAGCACTACAATGTGCATCTGAAGCAAAAATAAAATTCAAATAAAATAAACCGCAACATTGTTTTCAAGCCGATTAACGTAAAATTTTGAAGTCAAATATAATATTAAAAAAAAATCTAGCACTTTTATTTGGTCAAAGATACCCTCAATTTTTCTGAGGTGTATGGAGCACTACAATGTGCATCTGATGCAAAAATAAAATTTATAAAAAATAAACCGCAACATTGTGTTCAAGCGGATTAACGGAAAATTTTGATGTCAAATATAATATTAAAAAAAAATCTAGCACTTTTATTTGGTCAAAGATACCCTCAATTTTTCTGAGGTGTATGTAGCACTACAATGTGCAACTGAGGCAAAAATTAAATTCAAATAAAATAAACCGCAACATTGTTTTCAAGCCTATTAACGGAAAATTTTGAAGTCAAATATAATATTAAAAAAAAATCTAGCACTTTTATTTGGTCAAAGATACCCTCAATTTTTCTGAGGTGTATGTAGCACTACAATGTGCATCTGACGCAAAAATAAAATTTATAAAAAATAAACCGCAACATTGTGTTCAAGCGGATTAACGGAAAATTTTGATGTCAAATATAATATTAAAAAAAAATCTAGCACTTTTATTTGGTCAAAGATACCCTCAATTTTTCTGAGGTGTATGAAGCACTACAATGTGCAACTGATGCAAAAATAAAATTCAAATAAAATAAACCGCAACATTGTTTTCAAGCCGAATAACGGAAAATTTTGATGTCAAATATAATATTAAAAAAAAATCTAGCACTTTTATTTGGTCAGAGATACCCTCAATTTTTCTGAGGTGTATGTAGCACTACAATGTGCATCTGACGCAAAAATAAAATTTATAAAAAATAAACCGCAACATTGTGTTCAAGCGGATTAACGGAAAATTTTGATGTCAAATATAATATTAAAAAAAAATCTAGCACTTTTATTTGGTCAAAGATACCCTCAATTTTTCTGAGGTGTATGTAGCACTACAATGTGCATCTGATGCAAAAATAAAATTTATAAAAAATGAACCGCAACATTGTGTTCAAGCGGATTAACGGAAAATTTTGATGTCAAATATAATATTAAAAAAAAATCAAGCACTTTTATTTGGTCAAAGATACCCTCAATTTTTCTGAGGTGTATGTAGCACTACAATGTGCATCTGATGCAAAAATATAATTATTAAAAAATAAACCGCAACATTGTGTTCAAGCGGATTAACGGAAAATTTTGATGTCAAATATAATATTAAAAAAAAATCTAGCACTTTTATTTGGTCAAAGATACCTTCAATTTTTCTGAGGTGTATGTAGCACTACAATGTGCATCTGAAGCAAAAATAAAATTCAAATAAAATAAACCGCAACATTGTTTTCAAGCCGATTAACGTAAAATTTTGAGGTCAAATATAATATTAAAAAAAAATCTAGCACTTTTATTTGGTCAAAGATACCCTCAATTTTTCTGAGGTGTATGTAGCACTACAATGTGCATCTGAAGCAAAAATAAAATTCAAATAAAATAAACCGCAACATTGTTTTCAAGCCGATTAACGTAAAATTTTGAAGTCAAATATAATATTAAAAAAAAATCTAGCACTTTTATTTGGTCAAAGATACCCTCAATTTTTCTGAGGTGTATGTAGCACTACAATGTGCATCTGATGCAAAAATAAAATTTATAAAAAATAAACCGCAACATTGTGTTCAAGCGGATTAACAGAAAATTTTGATGTCAAATATAATATTAAAAAAAAATCTAGCACTTTTATTTGGTCAAAGATACCCTCAATTTTTCTGAGGTGTATGTAGCACTACAATGTGCATCTGACGCAAAAATAAAATTTATAAAAAATAAACCGCAACATTGTGTTCAAGCGGATTAACGGAAAATTTTGATGTCAAATATAATATTAAAAAAAAATCTAGCACTTTTATTTGGTCAAAGATACCCTCAATTTTTCTGAGGTGTATGTAGCACTACAATGTGCATCTGACGCAAAAATAAAATTTATAAAAAATAAACCGCAACATTGTGTTCAAGCGGATTAACAGAAAATTTTGATGTCAAATATAATATTAAAAAAAAATCTAGCACTTTTATTTGGTCAAAGATACCCTCAATTTTTCTGAGGTGTATGTAGCACTACAATGTGCATCTGACGCAAAAATAAAATTTATAAAAAATAAACCGCAACATTGTGTTCAAGCGGATTAACGGAAAATTTTGATGTCAAATATAATATTAAAAAAAAATCTAGCACTTTTATTTGGTCAAAGATACCCTCAATTTTTCTGAGGTGTATGTAGCACTACAATGTGCATCTGACGCAAAAATAAAATTTATAAAAAATAAACCGCAACATTGTGTTCAAGCGGATTAACGGAAAATTTTGATGTCAAATATAATATTAAAAAAAAATCTAGCACTTTTATTTGGTCAAAGATACCCTCAATTTTTCTGAGGTGTATGTAGCACTACAATGTGCATCTGACGCAAAAATAAAATTTATAAAAAATTAACCGCAACATTGTGTTCAAGCGGATTAACAGAAAATTTTGATGTCAAATATAATATTAAAAAAAAATCTAGCACTTTTATTTGGTCAAAGATACCCTCAATTTTTCTGAGGTGTATGTAGCACTACAATGTGCATCTGACGCAAAAATAAAATTTATAAAAAATAAACCGCAACATTGTGTTCAAGCGGATTAACGGAAAATTTTGATGTCAAATATAATATTAAAAAAAAATCTAGCACTTTTATTTGGTCAAAGATACCCTCAATTTTTCTGAGGTGTATGTAGCACTACAATGTGCATCTGACGCAAAAATAAAATTTATAAAAAATAAACCGCAACATTGTGTTCAAGCGGATTAACGGAAAATTTTGATGTCAAATATAATATTAAAAAAAAATCTAGCACTTTTATTTGGTCAAAGATACCCTCAATTTTTCTGAGGTGTATGTAGCACTACAATGTGCAACTGAGGCAAAAATAAAATTCAAATAAAATAAACCGCGAAAAAAAAATCCTTTCCTAGAATAAGGGGTTACCCAATTATATGGAATTATCCAATGTAATAGGCCGTTTCCACGCTCGCCTTGGCTCGGCGAGAGATCTCGAGCTCTCATATTTCTGAATACCAGAATCCAACTTAAACTCCGAAGTATGTAAATAAATAAATAAAATAAATAATGATTAAAATATTTTTTTTATATTCTGATATGCATTTCTTTTAGAATTTTTAAATAATATTTATTATTGAAAAATGTCTATTGTTTGATTAAGAACATGTACATGTAGAGATAATTGAAAAATCCTATATTATAATAAAAATACGTAAGGTCAAAAGTAATGGCCGATATAACCTCAGCATCCTTCATGTTTTGATACTGACGGGCTCGCGAGCATGTAAATAGTGTCCGAGCTGTCGACTTTTAAGCCGTTTACACGCTCGCCGAGACGTTCGCCGCGCCTATACCAACGTATAAATCCGGCATAAGGGTTGATTTAATGTCTGCTCCACACTTAGTCCGCAATGACGAACTTTCCGGGAATCACATGAGATATTTTATATATTTTTTCAATAAAAGATATATAAATAGTTTGAATAGTACAGGTATCGCCAAATAACTTGACTTTTTAACAGAAAGGAAGATATTTGAAGATATTTGGCGATAATTATATACTGTTTTTTTCTTTTACAAAAAGAAAAAATGCTTATGCTGAGAATACTTGTAATAACGATTCAATACATTGACAAGAGCAATAATGTCATTTTTTTTTTAAAAACAAACAAACTTCAAATAGATAGTTTAAAAGGGTAGAATGTTGCACCTCGAAGTGGTTGCCTTTACCAGTGCGCATTGAACACAATGTTGCGGTTTATTTTTTATGATTTTTATTTTTGCGTCGGATGCAGATTGTAGTGCTACATACACGTCAGAAAAATTGAGGGTATCTTAGACCAAATAAAAGTGCTAGATTTATTTTAATATTATATTTGACATCAAAATTTTCCGTTAATCCGCTTTAACACAATGTTGCGGTTTATTTTTCATGATTTTTATTTTAGCATCAGATGCAGATTGTAGTGCTACATACACGTCAGAAAAATTGAGGGTATCTTTGACCAAATAAAAGTGCTAGATTTTTTTTTAATATTATATATGACATCAAAATTTTCCGTTAATCCGCTTGAACACAATGTTGCGGTTTATTTTTTATAATTTTTATTTTTGCGTCAGATGCACATTGTAGTGCTACATACACGTCAGAAAAATTGAGGGTATCTTTAGCCAAATAAAAGTGCAGGATTTTTTTTTAATATTACATTATTCAACAAAATATGCGGTTAATCGGCTTGAACACAATGTTGCGGTTTATTTTTTATAAGTTTTATTTTTGCGTCAGATGCACATTGTAGTGCTACATACACTCCAGAAAAATTGAGGGTATCTTTGACCAAATAAAAGTGCTAGATTTTTTTTAATATTATATTTGATATCAAAATTTTCCGTTAATCCGCTTGAACACAATGTTGCGGTTTATTTTTTATAAATTTTATTTTTGCGTCAGATGCACATTGTAGTGCTACATATACCTCAGAAAAATTGAGGGTATCTTTGACCAAATAAAAGTGCAAGATTTTTTTTAATATTATATTTGACTTCAAAATTTTCCGTTAATCGGCTTGAAAACAATGTTGCGGTTTATTTTATTTGAATTTTATTTTTGCGTCAGATGCACATTGTAGTGCTACATACACCTCAGAAAAATTGAGGGTATCTTTGACCAAATAAAAGTGCTAGATTTTATTTAATATTATATTTGACATCAAAATTTTCCGTTAATCCGCTTGAACACAATGTTGCGGATTATTTTTTATAAATTTTATTTTTGCGTCAGATGCACATTGTAGTGCTACATACATGTCAGAAAAATTGAGGGTATCTTTGGCCAAATAAAAGTGCAGGATTTTTTTTTAATATTACATTATTCAACAAAATATGCGGTTAATCGGCTTGAACACAATGTTGCGGTTTATTTTTAATAAGTTTTATTTTTGCGTCAGATGCACATTGTAGTGCTACATACACTCCAGAAAAATTGAGGGTATCTTTGACCAAATAAAAGTGCTAGATTTTTTTTAATATTATATTTGACATCAAAATTTTCCGTTAATCCGCTTGAACACAATGTTGCGGTTTATTTTTTATAAATTTTATTTTTGCGTCAGATGCACATTGTAGTGCTACATATACCTCAGAAAAATTGAGGGTATCTTTGACCAAATAAAAGTGCTAGATTTTTTTTTAATATTATATTTTACTTCAAAATTTTCCGTTAATCGGCTTGAAAACAATGTTGCGGTTTATTTTATTTGAATTTTATTTTTGCGTCAGATGCACATTGTAGTGCTACATACACCTCAGAAAAATTGAGGGTATCTTTGACCAAATAAAAGTGCTAGATTTTTTATTAATGTTATATTTGACTTCAAAATTTTCCGTTAATCGGCTTGAAAACAATGTTGCGGTTTATTTTATTTGAATTTTATTTTTGCTTCAGATGCACATTGTAGTGTTACATACACCTCAGAAAAATTGAGGGTATCTTTGACCAAATAAAAGTGCTAGATTTTTTTTTAATATTATATTTGACTTCAATATTTTCCGTTAATCGGCTTGATAACAATGTTGCGGTTTATTTTATTTGAATTTTATTTTTGCTTCAGATGCACATTGTAGTGCTACATACACCTCAGAAAAATTGAGGGTATCTTTGACCAAATAAAAGTGCTAGATTTTTTTTAATATTATATTTGACATCAAAATTTTCCGTTAATCCGCTTGAACACAATGTTGCGGTTTATTTTTTATAAATTTTATTTTTGCGTCAGATGCACATTGTAGTGCTACATATACCTCAGAAAAATTGAGGGTATCTTTGACCAAATAAAAGTGCAAGATTTTTTTTAATATTATATTTGACTTCAAAATTTTCCGTTAATCCGCTTGAACACAATGTTGCGGTTTATTTTTTATAAATTTTATTTTTGCGTCAGATGCACATTGTAGTGCTACATATACGTCAGAAAAATTGAGGGTATCTTTGGCCAAATAAAAGTGCAGGATTTTTTTTTAATATTACATTATTCAACAAAATATGCGGTTAATCGGCTTGAACACAATGTTGCGGTTTATTTTTTATAAGTTTTATTTTTGCGTCAGATGAACATTGTAGTGCTACATACACTCCAGAAAAATTGAGGGTATCTTTGACCAAATAAAAGTGCTAGATTTTTTTTAATATTATATTTGACTTCAAAATTTTCCGTTAATCGGCTTGAAAACAATGTTGCGGTTTATTTTATTTGAATTTTCTTTTTGCGTCAGATGCACATTGTAGTGCTACATACACCTTAGAAAAATTGAGGGTATCTTTGACCAAATAAAAGTGCTAGATTTTTTATTAATATTATATTTGACGTCAAAATTTTCCGTTGATCCGCTTGAACACAATGTTGCGGTTTATTTTTTATAAATTTTATTTTTGCGTCAGATGCACATTGTAGTGCTACATACACCTCAGAAAAATTGAGGGTATTTTTGATCAAATAAAAGTGCTAGATTTTTTTTTAATTTTATATTTGACTTCAAAATTTTCCGTTAATCGGCTTGAAAACAATGTTGCGGTTTATTTTATTTGAATTTTATTTTTGCTTCAGATGCACATTGTAGTGCTACATACACCTCAGAAAAATTGAGGGTATCTTTGACCAAATAAAAGTGCTAGATTTTTTTTTAATATTATATTTTACTTCAAAATTTTCCGTTAATCGGCTTGAAAACAATGTTGCGGTTTATTTTATTTGAATTTTATTTTTTCATCAGATGCACATTAAAGTGCTACATACACCTCAGAAAAATTGAGGGTATCTTTGACCAAATAAAAGTGCAGGATTTTTTTTTTAATATTACATTATTCTACAAAATATGCGGTTAATCGGCTTGAACACAATGTTGCGGTTTATTTTTTATAAGTTTTATTTTTGCGTCAGATGCACATTGTAGTGCTTCATACACTCCAGAAAAATTGAGGGTATCTTTGACCAAATAAAAGTGCTAGATTTTTTTTAATATTATATTTGACATCAAAATTTTCCGTTAATCGGCTTGAAAACAATGTTGCGGTTTATTTTATTTGAATTTTATTTTTGCTTTAGATGCACATTGTAGTGCTACATACACCTCAGAAAAATTGAGGGTATCTTTGACCAAATAAAAGTGCTAGATTTTTTTTTAATATTATATTTGACTTCAATATTTTCCGTTAATCGGCTTGATAACAATGTTGCGGTTTATTTTATTTGAATTTTATTTTTGCTTCAGATGCACATTGTAGTGCTACATACACCTCAGAAAAATTGAGGGTATCTTTGACCAAATAAAAGTGCTAGATTTTTTTTTAATATTATATTTTACTTCAAAATTTTCCGTTAATCGGCTTGAAAACAATGTTGCGGTTTATTTTATTTGAATTTTATTTTTGCGTCAGATGCACATTGTAGTGCTACATACACCTCAGAAAAATTGAGGGTATCTTTGACCAAATAAAAGTGCTAGATTTTTTATTAATGTTATATTTGACTTCAAAATTTTCCGTTAATCGGCTTGAAAACAATGTTGCGGTTTATTTTATTTGAATTTTATTTTTGCTTCAGATGCACATTGTAGTGCTACATACACCTCAGAAAAATTGAGGGTATCTTTGACCAAATAAAAGTGCTAGATTTTTTTTTAATATTATATTTGACTTCAATATTTTCCGTTAATCGGCTTGATAACAATGTTGCGGTTTATTTTATTTGAATTTTATTTTTGCTTCAGATGCACATTGTAGTGCTACATACACCTCAGAAAAATTGAGGGTATCTTTGACCAAATAAAAGTGCTAGATTTTTTTTAATATTATATTTGACATCAAAATTTTCCGTTAATCCGCTTGAACACAATGTTGCGGTTTATTTTTTATAAATTTTATTTTTGCGTCAGATGCACATTGTAGTGCTACATATACCTCAGAAAAATTGAGGGTATCTTTGACCAAATAAAAGTGCAAGATTTTTTTTAATATTATATTTGACTTCAAAATTTTCCGTTAATCCGCTTGAACACAATGTTGCGGTTTATTTTTTATAAATTTTATTTTTGCGTCAGATGCACATTGTAGTGCTACATACACGTCAGAAAAATTGAGGCTATCTTTGGCCAAATAAAAGTGCAGGATTTTTTTTTTAATATTACATTATTCTACAAAATATGCGGTTAATCGGCTTGAACACAATGTTGCGGTTTATTTTTTATAAATTTTATTTTTGCGTCAGATGCACATTGTAGTGCTACATACACTCCAGAAAAATTGAGGGTATCTTTGACCAAATAAAAGTGCTAGATTTTTTTTAATATTATATTTGACATCAAAATTTTCCGTTAATCCGCTTGAACACAATGTTGCGGTTTATTTTTTATAAATTTTATTTTTGCGTCAGATGCACATTGTAGTGCTACATATACCTCAGAAAAATTGAGGGTATCTTTGACCAAATAAAAGTGCAAGATTTTTTTTAATATTATATTTGACTTCAAAATTTTCCGTTAATCCGCTTGAACACAATGTTGCGGTTTATTTTTTATAAATTTTATTTTTGCGTCAGATGCACATTGTAGTGCTACATACACTCCAGAAAAATTGAGGGTATCTTTGACCAAATAAAAGTGCTAGATTTTTTTTAATATTATATTTGACATCAAAATTTTCCGTTAATCGGCTTGAAAACAATGTTGCGGTTTATTTTATTTGAATTTTATTTTTGCTACAGATGCACATTGTAGTGCTACATACACCTCAGAAAAATTGAGGGTATCTTTGACCAAATAAAAGTGCTAGATTTTTTTTTAATATTATATTTGACTTCAATATTTTCCGTTAATCGGCTTGATAACAATGTTGCGGTTTATTTTATTTGAATTTTATTTTTGCTTCAGATGCACATTGTAGTGCTACATACACCTCAGAAAAATTGAGGGTATCTTTGACCAAATAAAAGTGATAGATTTTTTTTAATATTATATTTGACATCAAAATTTTCCGTTAATCCGCTTGAACACAATGTTGCGGTTTATTTTTTATAAATTTTATTTTTGCGTCAGATGCACATTTTAGTGCTACATATACGTCAGAAAAATTGAGGGTATCTTTGGCCAAATAAAAGTGCAGGATTTTTTTTTAATATTACATTATTCAACAAAATATGCGGTTAATCGGCTTGAACACAATGTTGCGGTTTATTTTTTATAAGTTTTATTTTTGCGTCAGATGAACATTGTAGTGCTACATACACTCCAGAAAAATTGAGGGTATCTTTGACCAAATAAAAGTGCTAGATTTTTTTTAATATTATATTTGACTTCAAAATTTTCCGTTAATCGGCTTGAAAACAATGTTGCGGTTTATTTTATTTGAATTTTCTTTTTGCGTCAGATGCACATTGTAGTGCTACATACACCTTTGAAAAATTGAGGGTATCTTTGACCAAATAAAAGTGCTAGATTTTTTATTAATATTATATTTGACGTCAAAATTTTCCGTTGATCCGCTTGAACACAATGTTGCGGTTTATTTTTTATAAATTTTATTTTTGCGTCAGATGCACATTGTAGTGCTACATACACCTCAGAAAAATTGAGGGTATTTTTGATCAAATAAAAGTGCTAGATTTTTTTTTAATTTTATATTTGACTTCAAAATTTTCCGTTAATCGGCTTGAAAACAATGTTGCGGTTTATTTTATTTGAATTTTATTTTTGCTTCAGATGAACATTGTAGTGCTACATACCCCTCAGAAAAATTGAGGGTATCTTTGACCAAATAAAAGTGCTAGATTTTTTTTTAATATTATATTTTACTTCAAAATTTTCCGTTAATCGGCTTGAAAACAATGTTGCGGTTTATTTTATTTGAATTTTATTTTTGCTTCAGATGCACATTGTAGTGCTACATACACCTCAGAAAAATTGAGGGTATCTTTGACCAAATAAAAGTGATAGATTTTTTTTAATATTATATTTGACATCAAAATTTTCCGTTAATCCGCTTGAACACAATGTTGCGGTTTATTTTTTATAAATTTTATTTTTGCGTCAGATGCACATTGTAGTGCTACATACACGTCAGAAAAATTGAGGGTATCTTTGGCCAAATAAAAGTGCAGGATTTTTTTTTAATATTATATTTTACTTCAAAATTTTCCGTTAATCGGCTTGAAAACAATGTTGCGGTTTATTTTATTTGAATTTTATTTTTTCATCAGATGCACATTAAAGTGCTACATACACCTCAGAAAAATTGAGGGTATCTTTGACCAAATAAAAGTGCTAGATTTTTTTTAATATTATATTTGACATCAAAATTTTCCGTTAATCCGCTTGAACACAATGTTGCGGTTTATTTTTTATAAATTTTATTTTTGCGTCAGATGCACATTGTAGTGCTACATACACCTCATAAAAATTGAGGGTATCTTTGACCAAATAAAAGTGCTAGATTTTTTTTAATATTATATTTGACTTCAAAATTTTCCGTTCCGAGGGTATCTTTGGCCAAATAAAATATCGAGGTTTACTTTATTTATATTCAGTAAGGACGTAAAATATAAAAATATACTTGAGTGGGCATACACGCATGTGTAATGTTTTATTTAATTAGGTTATGTGTATCCGCAAACCTGCCGCTGTTTACCCTACATGGTGAGGTATATCGAGGTTTACTTTATTTATTTTCAGTAAGTACGTAAATTATTAAAAAATGTGTGTGGGCATACCCGCATGTGTAATGCTTTATTTTATTAGTTTATGCGTATCCGCAAACCTGTCGATGGTTACCCTACATGGTGGGGTATAACGAGGATTACTTTATTTATATCCAGTTAGTACGTAAATTATTAAAAAAATGTGCATAGTGGGCATACACGCATGTGTAGTGCTTTATTTTATTAGGTTATGCGTTTCCGCAAACCTGTCGCTGGTTACCCCACATGGTGGTGTATTTATATTCAGTAAGTACTTAAATTATAAGAAAATGTGCGTGGGCATACACGAATGTGTAGTGCTTTATTTTATTAGGTTATCCGCAAATCTGTAGCTGGTTGCCCTATATGGTGGTGTATTTATATTCACTAAGTACGTATATTATAAAAAAATGTGCGTGGGCATACACGCATGTGTAGTCCTTTATTTTATTAGGTTATGCGTTTCCGCAAACCTGTCGCTGGTTCCCATATATGGTGGTGAATTTATATTCAGTAAGTATGTAAATTATAAAAAAACGTGCGTGGGCATACACGCCTGTGTAGTGCTTAATTTTATTAGGTAATGCGTTTCCGCAAACCTGTCGCTGATTACCCTTCATGGTGGTGTATTTATATTCAGTTAGTACGTAAATTATAAAAAATGTGCGTGGGCATACACGCATTTGTAGTGCTTTATTTTATTAGGTTATGCGTTTCCTCAAACCTGTCGCTGGTTACCCCACATGGTGGTGTATGTATATTCAGTAAGTACTTAAATTATAATAAAATGTGCGTGGGCATACACGAATGTGTAGTGCTTTATTTTATTAGGTTATGCGTTTCCGCAAACCTGTCGCTGGTTACCCCACATGGTGGTGTATTTATATTCAGTAAGTACTTAAATTCTAATAAAATGTGCGTGGGCATACACGAATGTGTAGTGCTTTATTTTATTAGGTTATCCGCAAATCTGTCGCTGGTTACCCTACATGGTGGTGTATTTATATTCACTAAGTACGTTTATTATAAAAAAAAATGTGCGTGGGCATACACGCATGTGTAGTCCTTTATTTTATTAGGTCATACGTTTCCGCAAACCTGTCGCTGGTTCCCATATATGGTGGTGAATTTATATTCAGTAAGTATGTAAATTATAAAAAAATGTGCGTGGGCATACACGCCTGTGTAGTGCTTAATTTTATTAGGTTATGCGTTTCCGCAAACCTGTCGCTGATTACCCTTCATGGTGGTGTATTTATATTCAGTTAGTACGTAAATTATAAAAAATGTGCGTTGGCATACACGCATTTGTAGTGCTTTATTTTATTAGGTTATGCGTTTCCTCAAACCTGTCGCTGGTTACCCCACATGGTGGTGTATGTATATTCAGTAAGTACTTAAATTATAATAAAATGTGCGTGGGCATACACGAATGTGTAGTGCTTTATTTTATTAGGTTATCCGCAAATCTGTCGCTGGTTACCCTACATGGTGGTGTATTTATATTCACTAAGTACGTAAATTATAAAAAAAATGTGCGTGGGCATACATGCATGTGTAGTGCATAATTTTCTTAGGTTATGCGTTTTCGCAAACCTGTCGCTGGTTACCCTACATGGTGGTGTATTTATATTCACTAAGTACGTTTATTATAAATAAAATGTGCGTGGGCATACACGCATGTGTAGTCCTTTATTTTATTAGGTTATGCGTTTCCGCAAACCTGTCGCTGATACCCTACATGATGGTGTATTTATATTTAGTAAGTACGTAGATTATAAAAAAATGTGTGTGGGTATACACGCATGTGTAATGCTTTATATTATTAGGTTATGCGTTTCCGCAAACCTGTCGCTGGTTACCCTATATGGTGGGGTATAACGACGTTTACTTTATTTATATTCAGATTATTTTCAATTTTTTTCCGTTTATTTTATCGTTCATTAATGCATAAATAAGTAAATAATTAAAAAAAACTAGTTAATGCATAAATAAATAAATAAAAAAGCAATTAAAACTACAAATAAAATATATATAATAAATAAATAAATAAATAAAAAATATTTTTTCCTTGGGTTATCACTATTGTATCCTGACCATTGATCCGTTAGTTCATTCCGTTAGAACGTTCGAAACTTCAGCCACATTTACAAAAGTTAAGTAAAAAAAAGAAGAAAAAAATAATTACATAAGTTAAGCAAAAAAACAAGTTACATAAGTCGAAGTAAAAATATGTAGGTACATAAGAAGTTTAAAAAAAAGTTATATAAGTTATAGAAAAGACAATTTCAAACAGATTACAATCAAATAGCGTATATAAATAGCACTGAGATCTTCTTGAAACAACACGCGTGAGTTAACTTATTTCTTAAAATCAGAGAGCGAATCCGCAAACACGTCAAGATCAGGACACTCCCTTGTCATATCGTTATACTGTCTACACATTCTTGGTATGGGTATAAAGTCGATGGAATTCATAATTTGGGCTGTACAGAGGGTATAAACATTCTCTATTATGATGCTTCTTGAGACATCGATGTCATCTAAATATAGGTACTTCAAAATTTCGAAAATATCAAGCACTTTGCACTATAACGTAGAAAATTTCTATGTTTTAGTGCAAAGTGCTTGATATTTTCTTGCTATCATTAAATGATAATACATACGTTCATCGGTCTATTGAAGACTCTCATGATGAATGACGAAGGTATTAAACAGACCAAAAAGTCAGTGTTTATTAAAATATGAATTCCATCAAGAATATTGTCCGTCGACAAAAATAATAAATTACTTTTCAGTATTCCGTACAAGTGGATTGTGAAAAATCTTTGCACATACATAATATTGAGAATCCTTTTTGATTTTATAAATAAATATTTATAGATATTTGTGGTTTCGTAATCACACAAATCCCTTTTTATTGTCAAATGAATGTCAGGACTAAAAATCGATGGTTTTTTCGATGGCCTTCTTGTATATACGAAGCTTTAAGGAGGTATAAATTTTTTTCACGAAAAAATTGTTTTCCAAAACTGACATACCTACATCGTTTGACAGAGATTGGCAGACTATTGAAGAACTTACAATACACAGTGAATACTTATGTACATATTTTTTTATGTTTTCAAAGAAAGAAACGTATTTTAATATTTTCAAATTCTCGTCATGAAAAAAATATTCAATATTTCCAGAGCACTTGAAATATTTTCATCTTTGTAAATTATTTCTGAAAAATAGTCGATCGTTCGAAATAAGAAAGTTAATATTTTGATATTTGGTGTTAGCTACATGATGAAACTTGGCCAATCGCATAGGAAAAACACGTTGATTTTTTTTAATTTAAATGAATATTTATAAATATTTTTTTATAAAAAGAATATTTTTTTAAATTTAAAGTTCGCGGGTCTTGCAGGGGCGTGCCTAGAACCTTCGGACTAGGCAAAACCTGAAAGGAAATTTATTGTTTTTTAGCATCGTTATTCCTTTAATTGTCCATGAAAATATTTTGAAATCACATGCCAAAATAATATTTGCGGCCCTGTCAAACATCGCATCTACAAACGGTTCAATGTTCTAATCATGTACCTAGTATGGTTTCAATAAAACACTATAAGTTCTTGAATTTCGTAACATAATATTTTTAATATATGGTATTTTTAAATAACATATATGTTTAAATAAATAGATATTTATAAGATAGAAGTACAATAATATTATACTAATGAACCACAACGTAAGAGCACTATAAACGATCAATCCAGCCCCGGGCTTACTCCCGACACCAGCTTATATCATCTCCAAACTCCCGAAGAATGCCGAACTCCTGATTCGTGCAAGCTCGTATAATGCCTATCAGCTATGCGCAACATATTACAATATTCATAGACAAGCCAAGATTTTCGGCTTCTATAAGCAATCCCGCTACTGGGGTCTTGACATATTTGGCTCACCGGGCATTTTTTTTTATATATTTTTTTTAAATAAAAAAATGAATATGTACTTGTTAAACAAGTACATATACATCTTCCTACGTTCCCTAAAATACGCATACAAATGCTTGTGCTAACGCATACAAATGAACGAAATCGGTCGAGGCAGGATTCGAACTCGCGACCACTGGATTACTAGCCCAGCGCGCTAACCGCTCTGCCATCGACCCATCTTCATTTTAAGAGTATGTTGAGGCTTTCTCAATTCCTAATTTTCCCATTCTATTCATATCCATTGTCATGTCCTGAATATCCTAGCTTGGATGCATCTATTTATTTGCTTAATTAATATTGATTGTTTTTTTTTTTGTTTTTATCCTTAATTGGTTTTTTTTCTTTTGTCAATTTGTACACATATGTATACGCAAGTTTTCCTTGTTTTTGTATACAAATATTATATAGCTATATATATTTTTTGTCAGACCGTATCTCTTGGTAATTGGTGTTACAATCTTGGTTTTGTAGTTGTTCATTCATTTTGAGATTTATGTTTATTTAAAAAAAAACTGTATGTAGCCTTCTTCTTCTTCTTCTTTTTTATAGGTTGACACCTGTTTTTTTCAGGAACTTTGCCCGTCCCTCAAGGCCACTTGTGACGCCGAGCTCCAGCTATCTCTCCATCTCTTGGGTGGTCTACCTCGTGGTCGATTACCAAAGTTTATTTGTTGGGAGATAATTTTGGGCAATCTGTTGTCTCCCATTCTCACCACGTGGTCCCGTATGCAGCCTTGAATAAATAAAATAAAATAAGTTTATACGCTCCTAAATGCTCTACTTATCCTGTCCTCACGTGGTCTCCATTCCAAAATCTTCAATGTCCATCTGTGGTCATTTAGTCTAGCAATATATTCCGCCCATGATCACTCCAGCTTTATCACACTTTCGACGGCGTCAGTAACTCCTGATCTTCTTCGTACTTTGGGATTACTCACTCTATCTGAGAGTCTGAAATTCAGCATGGCTCTTTCGTGTTTTCGCTACACCAATCTTAGTTTTCTGATCATCGCTTTCGTCGGTATGTTTCTGCTCCACATGTCATGTCTGGAATTATAAGTACCTAAGTAAATGGATAATTATCTAGCGAGATAGCTACGCCCACCTCCACCCACTCCGCATATGGGGACTGAAACGGCACCTTCACAGAACGCTAGTAAGAATGCATGGCACGAAGAGTAGCTCTAAGAAGCTCGTCTAGACTCGTGGTCTCGGCACAATTGTGCAAAAAATAACAATCAACATCGGTGAAGATAATATTCACAGACATGGATTGTCGCGAGAGTACTTCAAGCCTGTGACTGTAAAACTGGGCATCAGAGAGTCGACCAAGGACACTGGAATTTCATTTTTTTTATTCAGTCGATAGAAGGGCACTATAGCCATGCCAAACAATTTGAAGGCTGTAAACCTTGAAGAGGCCCACGGACTGCAGCGAGGAGCTCCGTTCGTTCTGTTGTAGGACACATTTGGGTGAGAGCATTCCCAGAGAATGTGCTCTGAAGTTTGGTCAGGGTGATGGCATAACTGACATGAGGACGACTCTAGCGAGACAATTTATATTTAGTACCGAGTGATGATCAACTCTCTCTATATTGTAATTCCACGTCATCCCCTGGTCTCCATGGGTATGAGAAGGGACCACCAGCCTCCATTTTGATGTGGAATACCTGTATATAATAAATCAATCTGATATTTATACCTACCTTTGTTTATAGATACCAACCTGAAACACAAAGGATTCTCCTAAAGGTTAAAGTTGGTATAGCGGTATTTAAACAGGAAGTCATTGCATTAAAAATATGGATACCAACCAACATCCCTCAACTCCCATCTGACTTATTTAGGGAAATTTCAAGGTATCATACCATACCATCCAGCCGTTTCCCTATTTGGAGAAGGCAGAGAAAACCAAAGGTCAGATTTCTATCTTGACATACATATTTTGCCTCATTTACATCCATTCATCGCGTCATACATGATATCTTATTATTCTTATATCGTATGTTCCTGTTTTTCAAAAACTCATTAATATGATCATGCCAACTCTTTTTCGACCGGCCTCTATAACTCATTCCAGTCTTTTATATATTTTCTTTGTCAGACGTTCATTGTTCATTCTCTCTACATATCTGAGCCATTTTAAAACATTTATATTCATTCTGCACACAATATCAGCCGCTGTATAAGTGTGTGTGTGTGTGTGTGTGTGTGTGTGTGTGTGTGTGTGTGTGTGTGTGTGTGTGTGTGTGAGTGTGTGAGTGTGTGTGTGTGTGTGTGTGTGTGTGTGTGTTTGTGTGTGTGTGTGTGTGTGTGTGTGTGTGTGTGTGTGTGTGTGTGGAACGGCGTGTTTATTCTACTTTATCAACTATAATTTGTAGACTCCATTAGATGTTGAAGGATATCTGAAAAGTGCTTCTCAAGTGTCAACTGTCAGTTATTTCAAAATGACCCCACGGAATCTCTAAATTTGATATTTGTATTTTCATATTCTTAAAAGGTACATAACTTCCATACAATTCCATTAAAGAATTATCAAATTTTCATAATAAAAAAATTAAGTCAAAAATATCTTAACAAAGTGTGGTATCTCTCTATAGATCTCAAGAGAGACTTTTTTTTCTTATCGTGGAAATCTGGGAGATTCAATTCAAAAAGAGTTGCTCGTGTAATTTTACTAAATTACAATATATTTACAATAATATAATATATACAATTTATAAGTCGACTCAGAATTGACACTGTTTAACAGAGGTACCTACTATGTTAAATATTCATTCATTACCTAAACTTTTTATTGTTCCCATGCAATAAATAAGTTTTCAATACAATAATAAACCTTTCACTAAATAATAATTATTTTAGTTTAAATACTCGGCGGATATTTTGTGGTTGTTCATATTAACCGTTTTGGCATGTGAATTTTGCCCTTAACCACTATATTTTAGTCTCAACTAGCCGGTCGATGGCAAGACAGCACTGCCGAAACATGTCGCATAGTGACTCAAAATATAGTGGTTTAGGGCAAAATTCACATGCCAAAACGGTTAGTAAATATTTTATTTAATTTGAACCCCACCTCCACAGATGTCACTGCTATACATTTCATTGTTTTTAATTTTTATATATAATTAATATATTAACATATTTTACACAAACTCACATCGTGAGAATGCTGAAAATTACCGTACGAAATTTGAGTACATGGTGAAGTGACTTGGTAGTGAGGAGTATAGCGTTGGCCAAAACCCACTCGTTTTATATTCTGATAAAAAAGTTATAATGTCATCCTAAAAAAAGCTTCGCCTATTCATACGAACGGCTCGTTAACCCTCTCTTCACCTTTAATAGACACATTACATTATTATACTTAGTCTTTTTAAATCGGATGACATTTAACCTTTCACTAACCTTAACTATATTCAATATACTTTTCTTCCAGACACCTGATTCTTTCGTCTATTTTTCCACCCATTTTGATAATAGGTAGGTATAAATTGTTCACTATTAATATAAAATTGAATTGGCGTGTCATATGTGATGTCTATTTGGATAAAAAGGTTGAAAATATCCATATAATCAGTTTAAATTATAAAAATGTAAATAGGTTTACAAACAATTAAGTATAGGTATTATTTTTCATTAAATATAATAGTAATGTATAATAATATATTACTTTCCCCTTACGATCAGACGGCGTGTTGCAGCAGAAGTCGAACGGAGCAAGCAGCAAACTGACCCTAGACATCCAATGTATGGCTCACAGCCGCATCAGTGCAGACTCAAGTCCAGAAGAAGCTTCCTGGAGATGACCGCCCCTATAGTTGGCCTCCCCGAGGCCCGAAGGCTGCCACTGTGGCGTGATAGTATCGAACTCACTCGGCTACCACCCGCGGAGGACGTGTCAGTGGGACACAATCTGCCTTATCCAACATGGAGAGCGCTCAATAGGCTCAGAACGGGTGTCTCCTGCTGTTAGAGTGACCTCAAGAAATGGGGATACAGAGAGAAAGACATCTGCGAGTGTGGCGCCAGACAGGACAACGTGCACCTACTGTCATGTCCCATGATAGGAGCGACATTCACGCACCAAGACACAGTACATAGATAGCAAACACTAGTGGAATCCGAGTGTGGCGCCAGACAGGACAACGTGCACCTACTGTCATGTCCCATGATAGGAGCGACATGCACGCACCAAGACACAGTACATAGATAGCAAACACAAGTGGAATCCGAGTGTGGCGCCAGACAGGACAACGTGCACCTACTGTCATGTCCCATGATAGGAGCGACATGCACGCACCAAGACACAGTACATAGATAGCAAACACAAGTGGAATCCGAGTGTGGCGCCAGACAGGACAACGTGCACCTACTGTCATGTCCCATGATAGGAGCGACATGCACGCACCAAGACACAGTACATAGATAGCAAACACAAGTGGAATCCGAGTGTGGCGCCAGACAGGACAACGTGCACCTACTGTCATGTCCCATGATAGGAGCGACATGCACGCACCAAGACACAGTACATAGATAGCAAACACTAGTGGAATCCGAGTGTGGCGCCAGACAGGACAACGTGCACCTACTGTCATGTCCCATGATAGGAGCGACATGCACGCACCAAGACACAGTACATAGATAGCAAACACTAGTGGAATCCGAGTGTGGCGCCAGACAGGACAACGTGCACCTACTGTCATGTCCCATGATAGGAGCGACATGCACGCACCAAGACACAGTACATAGATAGCAAACACAAGTGGAATCCGAGTGTGGCGCCAGACAGGACAACGTGCACCTACTGTCATGTCCCATGATAGGAGCGACATGCACGCACCAAGACACAGTACATAGATAGCAAACACAAGTGGAATCCGAGTGTGGCGCCAGACAGGACAACGTGCACCTACTGTCATGTCCCATGATAGGAGCGACATGCACGCACCAAGACACAGTACATAGATAGCAAACACAAGTGGAATCCGAGTGTGGCGCCAGACAGGACAACGTGCACCTACTGTCATGTCCCATGATAGGAGCGACATGCACGCACCAAGACACAGTACATAGATAGCAAACACTAGTGGAATCCGAGTGTGGCGCCAGACAGGACAACGTGCACCTACTGTCATGTCCCATGATAGGAGCGACATGCACGCACCAAGACACAGTACATAGATAGCAAACACTAGTGGAATCCGAGTGTGGCGCCAGACAGGACAACGTGCACCTACTGTCATGTCCCATGATAGGAGCGACATGCACGCACCAAGACACAGTGATAGCAAACACTAGTGGAATCCGAGTGTGGCGCCAGACAGGACAACGTGCACCTACTGTCATGTCCCATGATAGGAGCGACATGCACGCACCAAGACACAGTGATAGCAAACACTAGTGGAATCCGAGTGTGGCGCCAGACAGGGCAACGTGCACCTACTGTCATGTCCTATGATAGGAGTGACATGCACGCACCAAGACACAGTACATAGATAGCAAACACTAGTGGAATCCGAGTGACCGAATATTGGGGGCTACGAATATGATGGTGTTCTGGACACGGAAAGTAAGTACAATATATTACTTTCTTAGTAGTTGCTAAGCCGTATAAATATTCTTGTTTACTCATGGATGAACCATATTATACTTACATTCATCTATCTATATATCCAATGCATCTGTCACAAAGTTTGTAGATGGTTTTTGTAATATATTGATGTTACGCCTCACAATAGTCAATCAGTATAGCTTATTGGTATTTTACCATTATGTACGAATCAGGAGTTCGGCATTCTTCGTGAGATTTAGGAAATATATGAACGTGTGTGAGTTTAAGGCGCTCTCCGGTTTTAATAAAGATTGTCTATTTATTTATAGGTATATATTATGTTATTTAAAATACCACATATCAAAGTTTTGATGGTTTATTTATAACGCTCTAAATTGATTCTCTGTGATTTTATAAAATTATAATTTTGATAAAATAAATAAATAAAAATAACTCTTAAAACTGTCTGACATTTTTTGTCTTTTTTGACATTTTTTGATTTGATTGAAACTGTCAGATTTTAATTATTAATTTATAAATAGATATATAAATATGTACCTACTTACCGTGGAAAAAAGTAGTCGTTTAACTTCTGCGCTGGAGTCCAGGGTTCAATTCCAAGCAGGGGAGAAATTTGCAAATAATCTTTGTCACCAAACTATTATTTATAATAAATACTAACTTGCACCATATCCAAGTAGTGAGTGCAAGTTTATTGCCATATTGCAATTTCTTCAAACTAACCAGTGTTTCCAGCCCGGAGAATCAATATTTACGTGAGAAATTGATTTTAATACGTGTTATCTTCTCTGCTGGGGGTCGAATCCAGGACGCCCGCACAGACGTCAAACTATTGCATCTGGAAACACTAGTCATCTTTTCCTTGAAATTGTTATTCCCGCATGGTGGTGGGATCTGCTTTTTTAATACATATTTCGCCGCCACTTTGCTTGATCCTGTGCATGTTCAGGTCACATCGCTGTCCCTCATGTCTTTTCTGACCACCTCACGTCACCTGCCCGTGGGTCTACCTCTGGACCTCCTCTCAAGGAATCTAAGAATTAAACTTTATCAGAAATGTAACGAACACCTAGACTCGATAGACATAAAAAGGAATTATTCTGACAATGATTAATATGAACACATATATAATTCCACAATTTATTTTATTTTTCTCCCGACGACCGTTTCGGCTTATAAGGCCATAATCAACTGGTGTTGAATACACAGTTCACATTTCTTTTATACAAAATTGAACAAAGGTTATAACAGGTAAATAGATAAATGTATGTATATAATGCTATTAATGATGGGAAAACCTGACACATAATGAGGTACTGGAAAAGGGACAGACAAATGGGTATTTGTGTGAGAGGGAGAGAGAAGGAAGAAATACAATTAAAATTAAAATAAGCCATGTGTATAGGAATTGGATTTTTTGGTAAAGCCCATTATTACTATTTCAGTATGTCAATTTCTTAATAATTATGGGTGGCAATTTATATAGTTCTTATATGTAAATAACTAAAATAATATATTATAATGACAAAAAATTATTATGTTACACATAAATATTTATACATTAGGGCTTCTATTTTATACTATATTTGTTTGACATATCAATAACTAAAAAAATAAAATAAATTGTGGAATTATATATGTGTTCATATTAATCATTGTCATAATGGAATTCTACAAATTAGAAGCCGTCACAATCGAAAGATTGAAAAGTGTGTAGGAATTATTCTTATGATTATTATCATTATACACATACACATATACACACATTCTGTCTTTCTCATTTTTTATTTATTTTTTATTTATTTATTTATGATCATATAAACATATACATTATTTTAATATAAGATAGCCGCCTCACTAGAATAAATCTGTTCTGAAGCAGCCACCTGTACATTTGTGAAATTATTACATTACATTAAAAAACAAAAGAATAAGAAAGCTATAAAAATAAACATTAGGAATACTTACATAATTTTAAATTAAAAAATACAGTTTTAAAAGTGAAATAAATAAAAATAAACACAATATAAACAGACAACAAAAAATAATTAGTTAAGAAATTATTGTTGCAACGTTACTTTCATTTTGGGTTCTACCCACATCGAGTAGCCACTTGGTACCACGGGCTTTGAATTGAGTTAACCCTTTAAGGTCCGATGGCAATTTATTATAAATTCGAGGTGCAGTAAATACAAAAAATCTTTGCCCAAATTTAGTATTCATTTTTGGCACCAAGTAGTTACCCGATATTTTACCTCTTGTGTTATTCAAGATGGAGTATTTTTGAGGAGGTTTGTTTTTTAGAAATAGAATTAATATTGATCTGGTATAAAGCTGCCTCACATCCAATACTTTGAATTGCTTAAAAAGTTCTTCATACTTCCTGAAAGTACTCTCACAAGTTATGTACATACACACACTTACAGCCATTGTTTCTCTCTCTCTCTCTCTCATACCTACACCCACTTCACACACCCATTCACCAATATTCTATTGTTTTGATATTAGGTGCATGACATTTCTGCATTCTTGATAGTTTTTTTATCATTATTTTAATATATGGTACTTAAATGGATCGATGGCAGAGCGGTTGGATCCAGTGGTCGCGAGTTCGAATCCTGCCTCGACCGATTTCGTTCACCTATATCACAAGCATTTATGCTTATTTTAGGGAACTTAGGAAAATGTATATGTACTTGTTTAACAAGGACATATTCATTTTATTGTAAAAAAAATATGTATAAATAAATAGACACGTTTGACTTTTTACACTTTTATTATTAGAATACAGTAATTATTATTTATAAGGTAGAAGTACAATGATAGTTTATGCGAATGAACCACAACGTGAGAGCACTATAATCGATCAATCCAGCTCGGCCTTACCCCAGACACTCGTTTATATAAATCTACCAACTCACAAAGAATTCTGAACTCCTGATTCTTACCTACTCGTATAATGCTTATAAGCTATACTAATTGACTGTTGTAAGGCGCAACATCAATATATTACAATTATTTTGTAGGTATGTCCTATGTTCTGTCCTTAGTTAAAAATATCCTTAAATTCATAATAAAATAAAAAGCTTCTTAAATGAATTCGACTGTGAAAAGGATTTTTCAAAAAACAATTTTTTTTTCAAAATTCATAATCATATTCATGTGGATATGTGCATAAGTATGGGTGATGTAGAATCAAAAAGGTGTCAAAATGACGATGGGTTTGGCAATAGGAGGTGTTAAGTTATATTATCTTTTTTTAGAGTGTTGAAAAGTAGTATCTATGGAATAGAAAGAAGGTAGTATCTATGGTTTGTATTGTAGTCCCAAATCCACCTTGTTGGTAGGTAATTTCCCCCTATCTCTTCTCAAGGTGGGGGTGGGGTTACTGAAAAAATATGGCTCCCAAACATTTTGCCTGAAGTACTTCTTATTCCATTTTAATTTTTTTTTTTTTTGTAAAATAATATGGTTTTAAAACTACATAAATCACAAAATAATTATATATTAAAATATTTCATAAATAGATTATTAGTAAAAAATAAAACTTATTTTTACAATAAATTCTCAATTATTAAAATGTACTCCATGACACTGAATGCGTTTTTTGGCGTAATGTCAAATTTGATTTTGAAATGGCTATTTTCGCTGCAAAAATTTTATAGAGTTGAATAATTTAATTCAGATCCAATAAAACATCACTCAAAAATTAAATTCTCAATGTAATTATGCTACTTATACTAATAGACTAATAGGCGTGATGGCAGTTAGAGAGAATCACAGAAATTATGATTTTAAAAAGAAAAACAGTTATAGGTACGTAATTTGGCAATCCGCCATTTTAGGTATGACAATTCTCAACGAGTTTGTACAAGGCCTTACTATATCAAGAGGCCTGGACGCGAGACAAAACATTAGATGTGACGTCACCATGCTGGTGCGACGTGAAATTAGCTCCAAATACTCTATTTCCTAACTCTGCCGTATTGCCGTTACTGTAGATCACGCCGGTGGCACTCTATTGGTAGCACTGGCTTTACTTTACGCTTACATCTCCAAAGGTGGCGCTATTTTTTTTTTTTATGTTGGTATTTTTGAAAATGCAATGTAAAATTTTCAGACCTTCAGCATACTTCAGTTGTGTTTTGTTGTTTGTTGTGACGCGAATATTTTGATCCTTTAAAATCTTGAAGTAAACCAGATAATAAATATAACACGTGTGATTTTGTAAAATTCTTGTTGTTTTCGGTGTTCATCTACATACATACCATTACGCCATGTGATGGTGATGGTGTTAATCTATTGCCAGCTTTTTGTGTTTTTCGATTATCTTCGCAAGATGGCTGACAAGTTTTGTTGTGTTTTGAATAAATTGTCAAGTGAAATACGGCGAAGTGAAGTTATATAGTTTTCCGAAAATCAGTATTGGATGATTAAATCTTTCTTTGTGGAAAATAAATTAAAAAAACCTAATAATCTACAATGCACATTTTATTTAGAACCATGTATTTTATGAATTATTTGGCATGATTTTTGAAATATTGCAAATAAAATCCATCATATGTGTTTTTTTTAATAAATAATGATTGAAAAATGGTTATTTTTTATTTAAGTTATCCTTGAATCCATTCCTCAAAGCTGGAAAGATTTTAAAATGGAAATTTAAATTTGCCGTGGACCGGTCGCGTATTCATTGCCCCTGTAGCGGAGATGCGAGAAACCTTATGATTATCCGGTTACAGCTTCTATGTATTGAGTGACACATCTGAAGTATACTGAAAGTTTACTTCCATATTATCTGTGCTGTAGATTATTTGTGCGTCGCGTCGTTTAGCTTGTGGTAGATCTGTTTTGTGTTTATTTTTATTAAATATTATAAGAATATTGTATAAAATATAAAGTGAAGTGTTTTATTTTTGTTATAACATATCGCAATACATTTTGGTAATTTTATTTTATATATTTTCTACTTGTTATTGGTTTAAAAGAGAATATAAACAAACCGGTAAAAATCAATGGCGGATGTATTGTTTATTTCTTTTACAAACATTAAAATCCATTTGATCTTTGCAATTATGGATTAATAATAAATAACTTGTTGTATATATTTGAAATAATACGCTTATGTACTTTCTTGACATTTATTTTTTATGCTTCAGCATAAATAACAATCTATAAAACAAATAAGAAATTTTACCGGCATCTAAATATAATGTATCTATTTGTTTCTAACTAGAATTTATATGACATTTTCGTATTGAATTGAATATGAGAATTAAATGTTTCGTATAGGTATAAGTTTAATATCAATTGATTATATTTCTAAGTATGACTTTTAGAACACTTCTAAAATATTTGTATTTTATTTGCTTCATAACCTATTTGTTTCTAACTACAATTTATATGACATTTTCGTATTGAATTGAATATGAAAATTAAATATTTAGTATGGGTATAAATTTATTATCAATTAATTATATGTCTAAGTATAACTTTTATAACACATTAAAAATATTTGTATTTTATTTGCTTCATAACCTATTTGTTTCTAACTACAATTTATAAGGAATAATATAAAAATTAAATTTTTGATATTTGATAAGTATAGTTTATTATTAATTATATTTCTTAATACGACTTTTAGAACATTTATATATAAATTTATTGGACTCTGATATTGATTAGATTTATACTAAATGAAGCATGTTATAGATTGTTATAATAATTTTAAAACCAATAAATGTTTATAATTTATTGGACTCTATATTAATAAGATTATACTAAATGAAACATGTTATAGGTTGTTGTAATAATTTTAACATCCATAATATTTGTTAATAATATATTGGATGAAATACGTAATAATGAATAGTTTAGAATATTTTAGTGTTCAATATGACAGGGTCAAAAATGAGGCCATAAGGAAAGAATGTAGGATAAAGAAAGATCTTTAATCTTTATACATTATAGAATTAAGTATTTTAAAAGTCATATTAAAAGAGATAATAGGACGATGTATGAGAGGGTCAGAAATGAGGACATAAGGAAAGAATGTAAGATAAAGAAAGATGTCATTAATATAATGAAAGTGAACACAATGAGATGGTTTGACCACATGGGGAGAATGAATGAGGAACGCCTGACGAAGAAAATATACATTGCGGATAGGGATGGAATGAGAGGTCGCCCAAGGAAGGGATGGCATGTCCATGTGAACGGTATTTTGAAAGACGGAAAGGTTAAAAGCGTGAACAGACGAACGTGTATAAGACGATGTATGAATGTTGACGAGGCGATGAATGTATGTCAAGATAGAAGTAAGTGGCGTTCGGTTCTCTCTGCCTACCCCGTGAGGGACATGGCATGATGGGACGTATGTAAATGTATGTATTGTTCAAAAAGGAATTATATTTTACTATTGGTACTTATGATATTAATTTTTGTGTTTGTTTATAATGTTATTGGACTCTGTTATTAATTAATTAAACTAAATGAAACTTGTTATAGGTTGTTATAATAATTTTTAAACCCATAGTATTTGTTTATAATCTATTGGACTCTGATATTAATTTGATATGACTGAATGAAACATGTTTATTCTAAGAAATATTATAATGTTTGTTTATAAAATAATATATTTACTGTGGGTAGGTACTTATTTATTTATTATTTATGATATTAATTAAATTTAATTTTTCTAAATTGTAAGCATATTTTTTCTTCTTAATTTATTTAAAAATATATCAATCAAAAGTAAAGTTTTGTCTTATTAATTAATCCCTTCCATCAGATAATTTCCAATAATCTCATTAATTAATATACATGAAATATAAAATCACTGGTAGAAGATTTATTGAAAATTAAATAAAAAAAGTAGAATGTAGTAAGAATTTCATTTGTCATTTGTATGGTAAATATCATAATATATACATTACGCACTAGGTACTGTACAGACCGCACCACCATCGTGTAGAGGTACGAACGCGCCATAGCGGAGCTAATTTCACGTCGCACCAGCATGGTGACGTCACATCTAATGTTTTGTCTCGCGTCCAGGCCTCTTGATATAGTAAGGCCTTGTACAAACTCGTTGAGAATTGTCATACCTAAAATGGCGGATTGCCAAATTACGTACCTATAACTGTTTTTCTTTTTAAAATCATAATTTCTGTGATTCTCTCTAACTGCCATCACGCCTATTAGTCCATGACACTGTATGCGTTTTTTGGCGTAATGTCAAATTTGATTTTGAAATGGCTATTTTTGCTGCAAAAATTTTATAGAGTTGAATAATTTAATTCAGATCCAATAAAACATCACTCAAAAATTAAATTCTCAATGTAATTATGCTACTTATACTAATAGGCGACTAATAGCTAATTTCACGTCGCACCAGCATGGTGACGTCACATCTAATGTTTTGTCTCGCGTCCAGGCCTCTTGATATAGTAAGGCCTTGTCATTACCAATTTGTTGCACCGCGCCGCGGAGATTTACCTACGGGCTACGGATTTGACGAATATGGACTTTTTGGAGGTGTGACGTCAACGGCAGACGCCATGACACTGTATGCGTTTTTGGCGTAAATGTCAAATTTGATTTTGAAATGGCTATTTTCGCTGCGAAAATTTCATTATTTTGCTACAAAACCTCTTGATACATAAAAACATCGTGAGATTTTCAAAAGTAGTCATCATGCCTTTTCTGACCTCGTCGGAGACGCCCATAAAGGGATGGCACGACCATGTGAACCATATTTTGAAAGATGGAAATGTTAGAAGCGTGATCAACAGACGAAAATGTATGAGACGATTCATGGATGTGGTAGACGAGGAGATGAATTTTTGCAATGATAGAAAGGGTAAAACAATTTAAGTATTTGGGTAGTGTAGTTGCTGAGAATTTAGACCCTGACACTGAAGTAAAATGCAGAATAGAAGCGGCCCGATCGGCATTTTTCAAAATGAAAAATCTTATCCTCGACGACAATATTAACTTAAAGCTGAGACAAAGAATGGTCAAGTGTTATGTGTGGTCAGTTCTTCTTTATGGGGTGGAGGCGTGGATTCTCAAAGTTAATATTATAAACCGCCTTGAAGCATTTGAAATGTGGATCCACCGCAGAATGTTTAGAATATCGTGGACTGACACGGTCAGTAACACTCAAGTACTACGTAGAGCCAACACCAAAACAGAATTATTCACCCCTTCAGCTCGTCGTGAAGGGGAAGATTGACGAAACATCCGCGAATGGACCGGTATAAGAACTGTGGAGGAGCTGTTTCGCACTGCACAGGACAGGGAGGCTTTCTCTATGGTGGTCGTCAACGTCGGGGGGACCTGATATGACACAAGAAGAAGAAGAATAATGAAAAATATGGCAATCCGTTCAGTCTTTAGGTTCTACCTACCCCATGAGGAACATTCCCAAGGCTACTGTTAATTGTGGTGGAGATGAAGGTAATTTGTGAAATTCGATACATCTATCAGTTGTCAAGCACGCAAAGAAAGGCCCATCTGTTTTCTCAAATAAGTATGGCGTAATTTGAAATTATGGCACGATAGTATGTACGTTTGGTGTATTTCTAAAAACAACAAATTTTCAATTGACGTTTGTCACTTTGTATTCGCGAACCAGTTGCTGGCAACCGCTGAGCTAAGGGATTGGGAATATTGTGGGAGACTTCCTTGTATGTAATATTAAAGGAATATGTAAATGGGGATATTTTGCCGCCAAAATTGCCAAAGGCGTAAAATTCTATGCCTTGAGATGCATAGAAATGGTCGTTCGATATATCGACATATATACCAACATACCTATCCTACTTAATAGTACATACCCTATATCTATAGAGTAGGTACCTACCTACCAGTTTCAAAATATATGTTTGTTTTCATACTATACATTATCAAAGAGCTGTATTTAATTTTTTTTTATTACATATACTTACCAAAAATTACATTTTATATAAACAACGTAACAAATTAATTGGGTAGGTTTGAACCACCTCACTAGGCCAGGCCTGTTCCGAGGTGGTAAACTAGTTACATAATATTAATTACTAAATCATTTTAAGCTGTTATATAGAATGATTGTGTAGCCCATGGTCCACTTATTGAGTTCTATGTTATAGTAGTTTTGTCATGTATGTTGTTATGAATTGCGAATTTGCTGACAATAGTTTATGCCTTTGTTATATAATCATGTTTGTATTGTATGTTTAAGTCTCGTATTTTATGTTAAATGTTGTTTTCTATTTTTGTCATATAAAAAAATGGTTGAAATTAAAATAGATTGTACGTATGTGACGTATCATTTTGTATATATTTTCACCTGCTTCATTTATCTATTATCTATGTACGTGTACATGTAGGTACGTGACTTTAATACATAATATATGATGCAATGATAGTAAAAGTAGGTACGCGAGATTTGACGTAGTGAGAGAAGAACTCAGGACAGTTTAGAGTTAGAGAGGAGGGTGTAAAGTAGACGATACACGAAGGTAAAATAAAGCTTAAGAAAACATAAAACTGTGGAGTAAAACGGTCACGCTTTGACAACAGTGCCATCTAGCGGTGGCGACCATCACTCATGTGGCATGACTCGAATGGTTCGGGTCCATGATATCTCATAATAAACAGGGTTGATAAATATATTTTTATATTTATTAAAAATATATTTTTATTTACAAAATAAAAACGAGTGGGTTGTGGCCAACGCTAAACTCCTCACTAACAACTCATTCTATAAAGTATTCAAATTTTATATGAAAAGTATTCAGAATTTCACGAATTTCGTTTGTCAAATTATTTTTTATTTAAATATTTTATTATGATAACTTGATATTTCTTCAATGCCATTTTATGAATGTGATGTGTCTTTTTACCAATTTGAAAATAAAAATTTCAAATTTTAATTTTCACGAGCTTGTGTTCACTTTGAAATATTTGACATTTAAAAAAATTGAGAATCACTATTGAGATATTCTACAAAATCTTTTAGTTGTATTGAGTTAAAAGGTTACCACTTTGGTTGAAAGGGTTTGCACACCAGTTGGACAAGGTCATGCAAGTCTGTCGGCGGGAACCACGACAGGCAGATGGTGGTAATACCGGTTTGCTTGGACGTGTAGGTATAAAACCTGTGTGTCCGCCTTCGGTTAAACACAACTAAACGATATCACAGATGCTGTGGTCGATCCCCGGTTACCGTCTATCGGAGTCTCCCAATAGTCAGGCACACGTATAGGTCGATCAAGCACATATGATACCGTATACAATTGATAATAAATGCAGAATAAAACTCAGGTAATTATTGTTGGACAGAGATTAAAAGATGTAACAAGAATATAACTTACTCGTTTAACATACAGTCGTGCTTCGATATACAATGATAATTGGTTTATGTAATGAAAATATATAAAGTACTTATTTTTAGTTTTACAAATTTAGATCGCGGATCTTGAACAATGAATAGGCGACTGGGCAGCGTAAGGACGTAGCAGGAGGTCTGGATCAGCGACGACTCTATATGAAGTGCGTTGGATCAATTGCACTACCTACCAATTTTTAAATTTTATATTCTAAAAATTAATATTAAAATATGTTTTTAATATATTATTACGCTTTGATTTATTACTGATATTTTTCTAAACCAATTGATAAATATATATACCCACGCAATCGACACCATATTATGAAATCTACCGCAATACCAATATATTAATTTTGTATGGCGTGCGATATGAATATCGCACGAAGATTGACTTTTTTTAATACAGCGATGTATGAAGAGAGAGAGATAGTCCCCTGGCAGATGAAATAGCGATACTTGTATTGAAGGCAGAATTCATAAGGCAGAATCGTGCAGGCCCGTGCACTGCACTGAGCTTATCATATCTTAGATGTACTTAGTATGTATACTGTATACCTCTATCTCGCTCTCTAATACACTAGCCATTCGTATTGAAAGAGATAAGTGTCACCTATACATGACGTACAACTGATTCCGCACGACTGTCACATATTGACACACAACTTTAGACCTAATTACTCAGTGTATTTTTACTTGATTGAGACGAAAATTGTATGAATAATACTCCCATACATTTGTCTTCACGACATCTGTTGATAAGTCAGGAAAACAATATTGTAAAATAACATCACTTATAGAATGGCACTAATTCAAATGTGTAGGTACCTACTTATCCTTGTTTGAACATGATTTTTACCAATCGTCTATATCGGGAGCGGTTTTTATTTTGAATAAAAAATTATTTGAAAGCAAATACTGTGACTTCAATACATTTGTTTAAATATCATATATTGTATTAATGTATTAAATACCTATAAATTTATTATTAATTCAGGAAAAAAAGAACTACCAAAAATGATCAAAAATACAATCGACCAGTCGCCATTGGTCTGGATGATACCGAATGATCGTGAACCCGGTGTGATCCCTTATATACCGGCTTTGTCGTAGCCGGGTGAGCGTGGCAGGTACTTTTGAGAGAATTTGAGAGTCCAAACTTCCACAACATACAACAGTACTGACAACACGTATGCTTTAACAGCTCTCCATCTATTATTTCTCAATACGCTTGAGATTTTGTAGAAGGTGGATCTCGTCATCTCGACCCTGGTCTTTACTTCTGAATCTGGGTTCCACTCATCATTTAACTAGAACCGAAGTATTCAAAACGGGACACCTGTTTTATAACACAGCCATCAATAAAAAGGCTCATATTATTGGAACTCCTTTTGCTCACTAACATGGTTTTTATTTTGAGGGCATTAATTCTAAAATCAAATTCCCTTCCTGATACATTGATCAAGTTGACCAGGTGATGCAGATGCTCGGCAACATCGACTATAATGGCAGTGTCGTCGGCAAACAATAAATAACTATGTTAAAAATACATAAAATCTCCCTTTCTATATCCCAACACTTCGTCTGTGCCAGCTGTTGGGGTCAGCTTTCCTCATCCTTAAATTATAGGTCCTTCGACCTAGGCCATATCTCTGCAGTCGGTTTCGTCTTTCGTCTGTTTTGCTCTGGATGTAAATCAAGGAAGATCCATGGAGATTGCTTAGTTTACCATGTGATCTGGGGGTCTGCGCTCAACGTGCCCGAACGCAGAAAAATGAAAATGACGTTAAATCGTCGGCCTTCGTAGCTCAGTTGGTTAGGTTTCTGACTGCCGATTCAAAGGTTCCGGTTTCGATTCCGGTGGAGATCTGTAAGACGATTAAGTGTCCAGAATATGGCAACTTGTTATTGGGTTTGTATTAAATTAATCATTTACATTGTACTTGTTAGTTACCCGAGAAGTTTAGATGGGTCGATGGCAGAGCGGTTAGCGCGCTGGGATAGTAATCCAGTGGTCGCGAGTTCGAATCCTGCCTCGACCGATTTCGTTCACCTATAGCACAAGCATTTATTTGCTTATTTTAGGGAACGTAGGAAGATGTATATGTACTTGTTTAACAAGGACATATTCATTTTTTCTAATAAAAAAAAAAAAGTAATAAATACCTAAAATAAAAAAATAAACATTAAAAAAAATGTTAACTTTAGCACATCCCTTAAAGCGTCCAAAATTTCTGAGGGTTCACCTCATTCTATTTTATTTTTCTTTTTGTAAAAGACAACAGATGAAATGAATAATAAAACATACATGTACACGTGTACAAAGAATTCTCTCGAACGTAGGTAAGTACAAAACTTACATGCAACATGTTTTATCTTCTTTTTTTGAAACAAGTCATAAAATAAATACACAATTTTAAAAGAAAACTTCATGGCACAAAGAGACGCTAAGAATTATTATTGTGTGGTGAACCTATTATGTTTGAAAAATAAGAAAAAAAAATTAGATAAAAGAAGAAAAGAGTGAGTAATTCAGGACAAAAAATTAATGGCCTATGGTCAAATCCCTTTGTTGTGTGTAATTGTACCGACATATCTACTATCTATTTATTTAAATTAAGAGGAAACATACAGCAATTTCCAAATTACAAAGGACAACTATGAAAGTTAAATATTTTCCAAAATGGTTCCCTCATCATCATAGATTACATTTTACATAATATAAAAATAAAATTACTAAAGACATTTTATTTAAATAGCAAAGTAAATTTGAAATTAATATGTAAGTAATTGTAACACGATATTTTTTTTTTATTTTTATTTTATTTTTATTTTATTTGAAAAAATGGGCAACGTGCAATAATTATTTTTTTAAACAAATATAAAAAATAAGAATAGCAACATAAGTAATTGTAACTTAATCAGCCCACCTTTGATTTCATGGTGCATTGTACTCACTACTGGTAATAAAAAAAAATATTATTCCTGTCTAACGTGTCTCCTGAAAAGAGTCCTGGACAGACAGAATATGTCCACGGACCTGATCTTTTCCAAATTATTATACGTGGTAAGGCATCGGTACAATGGCGAATTTTGAGCGGCATTAGTGTTTTTATTGTCTAAAAAGAACGTTGAGGTGTGTCTTGTTCGTATGTTTGGTATGTTGAAGTTAATAATTTTCAGAAGGTCTGTACAGTCAATATTGAAGTTTATTATGTCATAAAGGTACATTAAGTCTGAGGTCCTTCGTCTTGTCTGTAAAGTCTGCAATTCATGTTTGTAGTTATTACCAAATTTGTACTTCATATGTTTCAAAAATATTTGTTGTATTCGTTCTATATTGTTAATATAAATATTATATTGTGGATTCCAGATGACTGATGCATGTTCCAATTGACTTCTAACAATTGTGTTATATAGTAAGATAAATGTTTTCACTTCAGTGAATGGTTTGCATACTCTCATCAGGAATCCCAACATTTTATAAGCTTTCAGTGTAATTGTGTCAATGTGTTTGTCAAATAAAAGTTTACTGTCCAGTTGTATACCTAAGTCTCTACAGTCTGATTTCTTATCAATCGCCTCCCTATTGATTGTGTATGTGTATTGTATTGTATTGTACTCTTTTTTCTAGAGAATGTAATTAGGTATATAAAAAATAAAAAATATATAAAAAACTAAGACCATAAATAATTAAAAGTAGGATTTGGGGGTAGTGGGGAGGGATAATGCAGTTAGATATTTTATGCCTCATATCACTGCGTCATTTCCGATATACTCCTGCGATATTACGGATAAAATGTATTTTTGATATCAATAGGTAATATACCTATATTCATTAATAAATTTCCAATAAAGCAATAAAGTATCAATATATTATGTTTTGATACTTTTGATTATTCAATAGTTTTATCTTTACCTTTATCTTTTCTCTTGATAGACATGTTGTTCTGTAGAAAAACTGTCTGCTATGACCACCTCATCATCTCAGGAGGCATAGCAGATATTTAAGAGTTTAAAAACGTTAAAAATATCAGAAATTTACGAATATTTGGATAAGTGCAGATTAAAACCACCGCCTAAAATGTTAAAGAAAATTCTGTCTCTATTTAAAGCTTTGTTCAACCATTTAGTGACTACCCGACAGAGTTTTTTTTGTTTAAAGTACGTAAAAAAATTGTAAAAATGTAAATAATTTCAAGAAAATTTCAATTTTAAGCTAAACGTGCAGACTCAAGATGACGTCGAAAAAATGAAATATTTTTCTGAATTGTTACTAAGTCTCATACACGGCCATCGAAGGGTACCCGTTTCCGAAAAAAATTGATATCCTTCAAAATTTAATGGGGTCTAAGCGAGTATTTGATACCTATACATATTTGAACTTTAGTCTATAATCGAAAAAAAATTAAAAATGCCGCACATCGCACACAGCACACAATAAAATTTTCATAATACAATCTCAGCATGATACTAGTTGATAATCTGCAATAAAAAATTAGCTTCAAAAATTGCGAAAGCATAACTCCCCACTATATCCCCTTGGGTTAATGAGGAGTAAAAATTAAATGCAGGCAAAAATATAAGTACCTACCTACAGAAAAATTGCAAAATCATAACTGCATAACATACAACAGCGGGTGATAAAAATTTAATCAAGTAGTGTCGTGTATACTAATTATTGTGAGAAAATGATTGTCATGGCAAGATATAATTTGTACAAAATATTCAATATCCATTAACGCATACACTTTGAGTTCCTACATGGACAAACCACAATAGACTTTTTCAATGTCTGAGTGAAAAAAAAACAATTTAAATATAACCTTTATTCGCAAAGTTGAGTTTCGAAAGTGTGCATAATATAACTATTATTGCATAGATTGTGAGATTAACAAAGCAAAAAAATATTCATTGTCAAATGTTTAACAATGTAGGTCGATAATAGGCATGTTTAACATTGCAAATTATTATTTTTTTCCTATTTATAAAATGTTGATTAAACTATTAACTATTCAAACATTTTAAATATAGCGGAAAACGAAATGAATACATACCATCACGTAAAGAGGTAATCATAATAAATTAATCGAATATTTTTACTATTGCATATACGCAAACATTGGATTTTTTCCCTGTCGGGAGTCAAGGTCGTAAGCCCTGTAGGTGCATTGATTTCCCGGTTCTCCTACAGTAAATATTCCAACTTCGTCTCTATTGAGATACTAAAAAATCTGTTAAAAACATAATAAATTACATTATACAATTCCTTCCACCAACTAACCAGTGTGTACATCCCAGAAAAGCAAGAGTTGCATGAGATATGAATTCAAATTTCACTTAAGAAAACACGCACTATTCCCACTACAACACTATTTGACATATTCAAAGTACCCAAAGAAGATATTATTTATAAAAAAGTGTCTATTTTGCAAATTTTCAAAGATAATATTTTACAAAAATTTAAAAAATAAGTCTCTGTGATTCCAAAACGATTTTAAAATACCCAAATGCAATATCTACAGGACAATTACAAAACAACTATGTACATTTATTTAGGAATAAAATGTTTCAATTGCCTCCCAAATGAATTAAAGCAGATAAAGGAATTTAAAAAATTTATGCAAAAATTAAAATTGCACTTAACATTCTAAAATAGTAGTTTTCGATTTGTTGTTTGATTTGTTTATTTTTATTATTTTTTCAATATGTGTTTTGATATGTTTGAATCGTGTATATTCCTCATTTTTTCAATTATTTTCATGTATTTCCTTTTTTATTTCCTTTTTTTATTTGAATATGTATTTTGATATGTTTTCTCATTTTTGTATTCCTCATTTTCATTTATTTTCAAACATTTTTAATGTTTATTTGATTTTTTGTTCATGTATGATTTGATCTAATTACATAAAGTTGACTTTGTATTGATATTTTTTATTTTTTTATAAGTGATTCCCTCATCAAGCACAAGATTGCAATCTTTTTGATGAGGTACTGCAAGGAAAAATTTGTAAACATACTATTACTAGTGAATTATATCTTTATTTTTATTATAAAATTATTATGTTAAATAAATAAAAAAAAAATCTCCTATTCTTAGGATCGAACCCTGGATGCCAAAGAAAAAGTAATGGTAGTTTACTAAAAATAAAGTAATGGTAGTTTACTAAAAATAAAGTAATGGTAGTTTACTAAAAATAAAGTAATGGTAGTTTACTAAAAATAAAGTAATGGTAGTTTACTAAAAATAAAGTAATGGTAGTTTACTAAAAATAAAGTAATGGTAGTTTACTAAAAATAAAGTAATGGTAGTTTACTAAAAATAAAGTAATGGTAGTTTACTAAAAATAAAGTAATGGTAGTTTACTAAAAATAAAGTAATGGTAGTTTACTAAAAAAAGAACCTAATATCAATAAGAGAATGACATTAACTAATGATCTCGTTTAAGACAATGAATGGATGCAGCAATTTTTTTTATTAATTCATTAAATAAATATATAAATAATAAATACAGCAAGGGCACAGAAGAGGGTTTATTGTCATAAAGCAATCTCTTCCAACCAACAGGAGTAACTTCAGGTCTCAAAAGTAAATTATTTATGTACACATCATAATAATGCAATATAAAACGAAAAAAAAAACATTTATAAATTTATTAACAAAACAAAACAATTCAATCTTAACACCCAGAATAACTCAAGTAACAAGTTGACAAAATTTCGGTTGAGTATCGGTTATTTAGATGACGATTTAGAAGGTTTTATAATAGTGATTCAGGATGTAGCATTAAAAATTGAATTTACAAAAAATATCATAAAAAACAAATATAGTAGATGATAGATGTAGGGAATGTTTATTCTTTCCGGAAGCAATTGAACATTATAATATCTGCAATTGAACATTATAATATCTGCAATTGAACATTATATATTATAATGTTCGTCACTTGCGTAATACGAATATTCATTTAGACTTAACCAATTAGCAATAATAATAGGTACATCAAAATAAAATATGGGGGACAAACCTGGTCAACGGGTGGAATCAAAATCATCCATGTTTACCCACATCATGGATATAATTATCTTATGGAGCTCTATGGCATCTTGTGATATTATAGAAATCCAAAAGATAATTTATTATTTTTTTTATTTATTTTTTTTATTTATTTGATAAAGAAAAAAGTGATACATAATACAGTTGTTACAATATATAATACAGTTACTTAATATTTAATAACATTACCCCCCAATAAGAGCTTACACTCGGTTAAATAAGGGTATTGGGGGGATTCTACCAAATCTATAAATATTTATGTATACCTAACTTAAAACATAAAAAATCCAAATCTATAAATATTTATATATAGGTACCTAAATCGCAATACAATATTAGGTAATGAGAGATTTTATCGTCTGTCTGAAATTTGAAAAACCAGGTGTATTATTGAACTTATATCTCTCATTCACCTCATTATACCATTTTACACCTTGGTAAGTGTAGTGTAGTTGGGCGGTAGTTGTCCTTAATAAAGGTAGTTTTATATCACCCATCCTTCTTCGATGACGGCTAATGTTGGAGTTAGGATACAATTTGGACACTAAATAATCCTTGAAAAATTGACAAATTGAGGCTCTTCTACATATAAAGAGCGAATAAATTGGGGACAAAGAATTCTTGGTATAGTTGATTAGTCGGATAGTCGAACGGTTTTTTAAGAATGATTTTAATAATTGAGTTTTGAATTGTCTGGAGAGGCTTCAAATTAGTTTTAAATGCTGCCCCCCATCCTATTATTCCATATTATAGTAAAGACTGGTTAAACGCATAATAAACTTGTTTTAATGTTTCAATTGGTACGATTTGTCGCAATTTTATGTACCTATACGTAAAACAATTTCCTTATTCTATCGACCAATAGGTTTATATGTTCTTTCCATTTCACATAATTGTCTATTGCGATACCAAGATATTTAACACTGTTCCTACGGTTAAGTTCTGTACAGTAATCTTGTATATTTATTTATATTTATTTATTTAATATTGCTTCTCGGGCAACTAACAGGTACTATGTCAAATATTAATTTAACACGCACCCAATAACAAGTTGCCACATTCTGAAGATTTATGGAATTAATCGTCTCACAGATCCAGACTGAAAACACAATTAAAAACTGTGTCTCCACCAGGAATCGAACCCGGGACCTTTGGCTCATCAGTCAGATATCTAACCAACTGAGCCACGAAGGCCGACATGATATGATAGATGTGATATCCATGATATGGTAGACATAGAAGGTTTTAATTCCGCCGGTTGACCAGACTTGCCCCCCCCCTTGAATTAATTGACATGATAAACATAAAACCGTATTATGAATATGAACCGATATCGTTTTTCGAATAAAATAATATTTCTGTTTGTAAAATTAAATCATTTGATAAAAAAAAAATTATAGGTCCCTACTGATTTAGGTGACGAGATTAAAAGACATATTCGTTAAATAGTAATATTTATTTATTTAACTTTTTGTACATAATATAAACAAATATAATGCACACTGGCGGGCTTATTGCCATTAGGCAATTCCCAACCAAATTCTTCCAACCAACCAGATTACAGAGTGACAGAATTATACATGTACATCAACAAAAAATGAAAGATACAAAAGAACAGAGAAAATATACATATCACCAAGATAAATAAATAATAAAAAAACATTATAGCAAAAAAATGGATTGGGAAAGAACAAGAAGAGGAAATCGAGATCAGATGTTTAGGGATAAATATTACGTAGCAAAGGGAAGGAAGGAAAAGGAGAGGGTTCAGGTATTTTCGGAAAGATACCCCTGCTTTTTAATATTCCCGTTAAATTGTAATGAACGTTGCGCAAGCGCATAAAGTGATCACGTAAACCATCCGACGACAGGTCATAAGCCCTGTAGGTGCCTAGAGTTCTTGTTATCCTATTATGTAAGTGGACACTTATGTTTAAAATAATATCAGTTGAATAGGGATGTCAAATACAGTTATGAAGTTATTGAAATTAATTGAAATATGCTAATCAGTTTTAACAATAATATTGTTGTACCTACATGGTTGGTAACTTTTGACTAGGTACTGTCATCCGATGCCCAGAGGAATGTCGGAGAAAATAATTCTAGTTATATCAGATATTCAAATTGATATTTGATCGAAATTATGTATTATAATCGTGAAACCATTCAAATATTATTATTTTGGAGGTAAATTATGAAATATTACTTACAAAGTTGCAACCCGTGAAATATTCATGGAAGTAAAATATATTCTACATTTTTTAAATTTAAAAATACTATACCATTTACTTATTCATACCATTATTTCAAAAAAAGTACCTTCAAACCCTCAACTACAAATCACACCTTCATTTTCCTAACTACACAGATTCCAGGAAATTTCACGGCCTTGAATCACTCGAGAACTGAAGAACTCATAACGACCTATCACTTCTACACAAAATAGTTAATAATTGTTTTGATGCTCCCCAAATAATAAGTAATATACTGTTTCATGTGCCAGGTAGAACAAGCAGACACTCAAATATATTTCATATTCCACACTGTAGCACTAATCACAGAATGAATTCAGGCTTTACACGCACTATTGTTGCACTAAAAAACGTACTGATAACCCCACTTACATACTTAATTAACTTATGTATTATCGAAGGCACTTTTCCCAAATCAATGAAACAAGCTCAAATAGTACCAATTTTTAAAGATGGGAATAGTGATGATATAAATAATTACAGACCTATCAGTACATATATTAAACTCCCTCTCTAAATTAATCGAAAGAATAATAAAAAAAACAACTCATAATCTATCTTGAATTAAATTCCCTTCTGTCTGAAAATCAATACGGTTTTCGAGAGAAAAAATCGACCTCCGATGCAATTTCTGAGGTAACAAAATACATAGTGCAGAATGTGGACAAGGGGAATAAAACTTTAGGACTATTCCTTGATATAAAAAAAGCCTTTGATACTATTTCCCATGATAAACTATTTCATAAAATGGAACAAATTGGAATAACGGGTAAAGAATTGAAAATTCTTAAAAGCTATATGACAGACCGAACACAACAAGTTAAAATACAAAATAAACTTAGTCAACCATCTAAAATCAACTACGGAGTACCCCAAGGAAGCATTTTGGGGCCGGTACTGTTTCTATTATATATAAATGAACTGTGCAATATCCAAATACCCGGAACCATAATTAGTTTTGCAGATGACACCATTCTTCTATTCAGTGACAGATTATGGCACCACACATACAAAAAAGCAGAAAATGGGATGGCGCTGGTCCAAAAGTGGTTAAATAATAACACGCTTACGTTGAACTATGATAAAACAGTCTTCATCACCTTCACAAAAACCATCCAAGGACAACCAAGTGAAAATACACCACTTAAAATACACAATTGTAGTACCCTTACCGCGGATTGTTCTTGTATCTCAATTAAAAAAAAACAATTCACAAAATACCTAGGTGTACAAATTGACCAATGCTTAAAATGGAACCATCACATCTCACTCATTGCTTCCAAACTTAAAAAAATTAATTTCATATTCCGTACTGTAAGGAACTTCCTACCTTTACCCGTCATTAAAATAATGTATTTCTCTTTGTTTCAATCCATATTAGAATATGCAATTATATCATGGGGATCATTCTATTTAATAGACTTTTACCATATACAGAAGACTTAATTGGTAGTTACCAATGTGGATTCCGCCCACAGAAGTCTTGTATTGACCAGATTTTCACACTGCGCCAAATACTGGAAAAAACGCAGGAATATAATATAGAAACCCATCACCTGTTTATAGACTTTAGGGCCGCTTATGACAGCATCAATAGGCGAAAATTATACAGCGCTATGAGAGAGCTCTCAATTCCCGAAAAGCTCATCACCCTGGTTGAATTGACAATGTCCCATGTCCGGTGTAGAGTAAAAATACAAAACGACCTGTCAAACCAATTTGAAACAATTAACGGCCTCCGACAAGGTGACGCCCTAGCTTGCTTGCTCTTCAACATAGCCTTGGAGAAAGTTGTGCGTGATTCCGGTGTCAATACTACTGGAACCATATTTCACAAATCCGTACAACTTTTAGCATATGCGGATGACATTGATATCGTATCCAGAAATAAGCCTGCTCTTGCGGAGGCCTTTACAGCCCTCAATACCGCTGCTAGGAGTATGGGTCTGACAGTCAACGAACAAAAAACTAAATACCTGTTGTCACGTTCTACTGTCCGTCATAATTCTCCTCCACCACCACTTGCAGTAGACAGCTACAGCTTCGAATCAGTAGAACAGTTCACGTACCTCGGTTCACTAATTACCAGTAAGAATAATATCAGTGAAGAAGTGAACAGAAGAATTGTTGCTGGTAACAGATGCTACTTTGGCCTACAGAGACACATGAAGTCCAGGTTGTTGTCAAGAAAGACAAAGCTTACACTATATAAAACTATTGTCAGACCAGTGCTGACATATGCCTCCGAGACCTGGACTCTAACTAAAAAAGACGAGGACCAACTAAGCATTTTTGAAAGAAAGATCCTGCGGCGAATTTACGGGGCTGTCTGTGAGGGTGGTGTGTGGAGAGGATTGGGAGACTCAGGTGGCTTGGACATGTGGAGAGGATGAGTGAGCAGGTGCCCGCCAGAAGAGTCCTTCACCATAGACCAGAGGGTGTGAGGCGTAGGGGGAGACCCAAGTTGAGATGGATGGACTGCGTCCAGGGGGACCTGGACTCTTCGGGCGTGGTCAATTGGAGACAAGGAGCCGCTGACAGATTGGAATGGCGAAGACTTCTTTTGGAAGCCAGGTCCCACCTTGGGATGTGGAACTGATGATGATGATGATCATGGGGAGGCGCTTACCATGTTACAATAGACCCTTTGATAAAACTACAAAAATCCGTTTTAAAGATAATCTACAAGGTACCAATCCGCACTCCATCCGACGCATTATTTAATGACTTTAATATACTAAACATATCACAATTATATGCAAAGAACGCTTGTACATACATATATAAAAACATAGACAAACTTGACTCTACGCAAACATCTAGACCAGCTAGACAGACCGAACAGGCTAAACTCCTAATACCTAGACTCAAGACAACTTTTGGACAAAGAAATTTCCTGTATTTTGGAGTCAAATTATACAACGAACTACCTTTAACACTTAGACAAAACAGTAACCTGAAAATATTTAAGCGAGACATTAAAATTTGGATTAAAAAAAAGGGCAGAGACTATATTAAAAATAAATTAATCACCTGAACTCATAAAATACTCCCATAGTTACTAACCAAAACTGAAAACTAATAAGACATCTATACACTGTCTCAGAACAGGTTTCACCTAGTGAGGCAGTTTATGACAATAGTAAAATATCTGGTAACTATTATGTAACCTAAGTTAAATATATTATATTGTTACTAAGTTTAGTTTGTCGATCGACAATTCTTGATAGAACTCCATTGTACGTTGATATGTTATAAAAAATATAAAAATACTTGGTAATTGTTCTATTGTGTTTATTTGATTATTGACGCGTTTCGTGCAAAAATGCGATGTGCTTTGCACGAAACGCGTCAATAATCAAATAAACACAATAGAACAATTACCAAGTATTTTTATATTTTTTATAACATATCAACATATTATATTGTATTAAAAAAAAAAATTTCTTTGTTACTAGATTTAAGGAAAATTGTATTTTATATAATAAATAAATAAATAAATTTGTAAGCAGTATAACACATGTTTTTACGACATTGATGTACTCAACAGCACATATCCGCAATATCGCAGGAGTATATCAGCAAAAACGCTGTGATACGAGACATGGAATACCAATCCTCTTTATTCCCCCCCACTCCCCGCAATTCCTACATACCCCTTTTTTCTATATCCCTAATTTTGAATTACTTATCTTGTTTATATTCTTTGTTATTTTTTTCTTTTAAGCTGTATACCTTAATTTTAATTTAGTTTTTAACTCACTCCACTGTATATGTTTTTTAAGCTAACTTGTCCTTTTTTTATATTATGCATGTTGTGGGAACTATTTTGGCAAATTACTGATATTTGTTATTGTTTTTATTTATGGATTATAATGATTGGATTATATGGATTGCTGTATGTTTCCCCTTAAATTAAATTAATTATCTTATATTGATATAAGATGATGGTATGAATAATTTTTGATGGTACACCGACACAGGCATTGGCTTATTGGAGTGTCTATCCAGAAATCATTTGCAAAACATAAACACAATAATGAGTAAGTGAAAAAAAAAACTAACAGTGTAACGTAGTAGTGTCTCCAATACACACAGCCTTTGAGTTGGTGGAAAGGAGGCATACATGAGATGCCAATATAATAATAATAATATCTATGTAATAATATAAGTTCTTATAATATTAGTTCTAGTAGATTAGAATACGATGAAAATCGAGCCCACGATCAGATACCTAACTAACTGAGCCACGAAGGCCGACAAAATAGGATGATCTATTTTTTGGCTAGGTTAGGTTAGATTTAAAAATATATATTCTACGAAGAGAATATAAGTATTTATGGGGGGCTGTAGGTGCTAATGGCTATATAGTATTACTTACCTTATTTGGGAGGCCTTGAAGGTATGGTTCTCGTGGAAAGACACTGAGGGTTTGAAGCCCTGTTCCACTTTCTTCGTTTGGGCAGAATCGAACTGCCGGACGAATGAACCTTACTCACGTTTGGATTTGGGATCGAACCAATCGACGTGTACCTTTTTCACGATTTATCCACACGTGTAATATGGACAAATCGTCCCCCAAGATACTATACGTTACCGGCAGTAATCGTATAGCATAGAAATGCACAATATTAAACAGATTATATGAGAGCAGTGGGTATTTCAATATAATGAAAGATGAGTTACTTACAGGATTTATTTGAACACGACTTAATATAATTACAATGGTATTTTAAAGATCGATTAAGATTATTAATTACGACTACGAAAATTCGCGAATACAAATTGAGACGACGAGGTGCAACAGCTTCACTGGACGGGAGTCGGCAGCAGATAACCGCCCGCTGCTCGGACCGCGGTTAGCAGGGCTCGACCGTTCGGGTCGCCTGGTGGGGGAAAAGGCCAGTTGGCTTCGCCCGCCACACACTCCCTCACCAGTCGAAGACGTTACTCCTCGTCATCCCCTTTGCTTATCTGTAACATAAATAAATAAAAGTTTAAATATCACAGTTTGGATCAGCATGACTCGACATTATAAATACAGTAGCCTAAAGTACATTATAGGGCCTACGATAAGAATAAGATTGCCGAATGTGTCATCTTTTGATTTTTTTGAAGTTTGGGGTGATTTTGGACAGCTACGGGGAAAATCTTCCGGTGTTTCGATCAGTTGACAGCTACAGAAAAAAAAGGTCATCCGGTGTCTTTCGTGTTGACAGCTCAGGTAAAAAGGTCATCTGGTGTCTTTCGTTATGACATCTACAGGTAAAAAGTCATCTGGTGTCTTTCGTTATGACATCTACAGGTAAAAAGGTCATCTGGCTTCTTTCGTGTTGACAGCTCAGGTAAAAAGTCATCTGGCGTCTTTCGTTATGACAGCTCAGGTAAAAAGTTTTCTGGTGTCTTGGTTTTTTTGTTGGCATTCTCGAAGTGTTTCTTGGAGTTGACAATTAGTCCGGTTGAAAGCGTGATAAAGCGTTTGTCTCGTTGTTGTTGCCAGCAAGGATTTTTTTGTCGATGCTTGACGTTAACGAAGGTTGTAGTTGAGCAGCTTCCTTACGTATGTCAGCAGGATCGGGTAGTCCTGTGGATGTCACGAAGGATGAGACCATGTCTCAACAAAATCAGTCCTCGTTCAAGGCTGTATGAAGCGATGATACGTGGTAAGTTTTGTGCGCTCGTAGTGGTGTGTCGCGGAGTGCAGACACGAGGGATGTTCCCAGTACATGTGAATTCATGCACGCTTGAGACTTCGAGTTGGCAGTTGCTCTTCATTGTTGATGAATGCCCATTGATGATGATGATTATACAGTTGTTGATTGTTCATGTTGGTATATCTCTTGTTTTTGTTTGTTGTTGTTGTTGACATATCTCTTGTTTTTGTTTGTTGTTGTTGTTGTCATATCTCTTGTTTTTGTTTGTTGTTGTTGTTGTCATATCTCTTGTTTTTGATTTTAATGCTCATCTTTGTTTCTTGATGATGATGATGATGATAATTTGCGTTCCATCTTGATTTGAAGTAATTGCCCATCTTTGTTGTTGATGATGATGATGATGATGATTTGTGTTCCATCTTGATTTTGAAGTAATTGCCCATCTTTGTTGATGATGATGATGATGTCCATCTTGGTTTGGTATTTGTGCTTGATACATGCAGGTAACAGATGTAAATTTAAATCTTTTATATTAAAAATGTTTACATTTGTTTGTAAATGAATACCTATATAAAATAATAATATGGACTGTTATTAAAAATCTCTAAGTACTTAAATGTTTTTAAAAAATATTTGCAATGTTTCAATAATTATTGAAATTATTCTAAGTCCACAATTGCATGAAAATATTCTATCAGTAATAGGTATGTTGAATTTGTCTAAGTCGATGGATGTTAAAAAATATTCTAAGTGTAATAGGTATTTCGTTAAAATGTTCAAAGTATGAAATACATAGGTATCTATGTCGTAAATATAGATATCCAACAAAATTGCAATATTCACTTTGATTTAAACTATCAAGTTGTACTTGTAAATATATATTTTTTTTTAATTAATAAATAAATTAAATTTCAATATTTTAATTAATTATTTCCAAGTAAATTTCGATAAAAATGTTTGTTATTTTACGATCATTTGACAATATTTGTTGACACATTTCATTTGACATAATGAATAACAATTTTACAATTACCCACATCGAATGTTATTTTACGTTGACGAAATAATTCGATGCGATAAATTTATGGGACTGTTTGGTTGAAAGGTTTTTATCGAATATTTTTACTTTAACTTTTTCAAAATGGTTTTTGATAAACTTTTACATGTTAAATATGATTTCAAAATATACCAATAATTTATCTTTTTGAGAGAAAAAAATTGACAAAATTTGATTTTTGTAATAAATAATTTTCATAAAAAAAGGTCATGCATTTAAATTGATTATATGTACTCAAAATCGCAAAAAAATTTGAATAATTCCTTTTTGTTTTTTTTTAAATAGGCATATATTTATTTATATATTTACCAATCTTTAACTTTTAAATGGTTTTGAAATGTTATCAAAAATTTGCAAGAAAAATGTTTATTTTTTTATAATGCAATGTTTCTTTATATCTGAAAAAAAAATATATAAATTAAATAAAACTTAGCCTGTGATTTGGGTATGCTGGTTAGCATTTTTTATTGGTAAATCCAATTTTTTTGTAACTTTTTTTTTTGTTTCCTCCATTTATACATTTAGAACGGCATGACTTCTCGTAACAATTTGTTGTTTTGGTAAATCCATTTTTTTTGGCGGATGGTTTCTCATGAAAAAGAACAATACACAAAGAATTATTATATGCACATTTGATAATACAATTTTTTTAAAGAAGTGAAATGGTATTTTTTATTTAAATTTGACATGAGTATCGAATACCATAAAAGGCAATTCATATGAATTTCTGAAGATTATTGATTCAACAAAAATAATAATTCAGAGTTACATATATATTTTTTTTAAAAATAACGAACAACATTTTTTTTTTAATTGGCATGATTTTTTTTGTAAACATGTAGCAATTATAAAATTTCAATTTGTTCAAAAAATGTTACAATTTGACAAGAGATATATTTTCAATGTTAAAAAAATTAAAATTTCTGGACATCATTAAATTGATTGTTTAACAAAATAAATTAGCGTATTCACGGGCTCGCTACTGAGAATTTAAATTACAAAAAATGATTTTAAAAAATTTAACAATTGTACCTTGTTATGTAAAATGCTCCGTGAAGATCTCCTGCAGACTCCAGTCCGGCCTTTATGAAGAGTTGTTGCGCAACATTTTAAAAAATCTTTATTAATATTAATATACCCAAAGTTGTTATGGCGTTCTCGCCCTATGAAACGGTATTTTGCAACACAAGAAATGAATAATTTTAAAGAATTCTTTTAAATTTACCTTTTACTTTAACACGAATTACTGTAATATTGTGCCTTTGAAATAGTTTTTGAGCTATTTTGTACACTGAAAATAATCTGCGGCAAAAATAATTATAATTGCAACAAAAATATTTTTTCTTGTAACGTGTTTTTTTACTTGTCGGGAGTCACCAATATGGGGGGCTGTAGGTGCTAATGGCTATATAGTATTACTTACCTTATTTGGGAGGCCTTGAAGGTATGGTTCTCGTGGAAAGACACTGAGGGTTTGAAGCCCTGTTCCACTTTCTTCGTTTGGGCAGAATCGAACTGCCGGACGAATGAACCTTACTCACGTTTGGATTTGGGATCGAACCAATCGACGTGTACCTTTTTCACGATTTATCCACACGTGTAATATGGACAAATCGTCCCCCAATATACTATACGTTACCAGCAGTAATCGTATAGCATAGAAATGCACAATATTAAACAGATTATATGAGAGCAGTGGGTATTTCAATATAATGAAAGATGAGTTACTTACAGGATTTATTTGAACACGACTTAATATAATTACAATGGTATTTTAAAGATCGATTAAGATTATTAATTACGACTACGAAAATTCGCGAATACAAATTGAGACGACGAGGTGCAACAGCTTCACTGGACGGGAGTCGGCAGCAGATAACCGCCCGCTGCTCGGACCGCGGTTAGCAGGGCTCGACCGTTCGGGTCGCCTGGTGGGGGAAAAGACCAGTTGGCTTCGCCCGCCACATATTCTTCTCTCTTATTTACAATTTCTCTGCTCTCCTTTTTCCAATATCCATAGTTTTGCCTTTTTATATTATGATTGTCAAGTACCTAGCGATAGGATTATACAATATCTACATGTCAAATATGTGATAATATTATGATACCGCAGTGAAAACCTCTTGAAATATTTCGATTTTGTGAAATAGATTGTGTAATCTGATCTGCCGGAAGTATGTATGTTTTAATATTCCACGGAACTGCAGCCTGGGGGGGGGCAAATCTGGTCCAACCAGCGAAATCAAAACCCTCACGATTACCCATATCATGGATATAATTATCATATGGAGTTCTATGACATCTAAAGATATTATAGAACTCCATATAATAATTATATCCATGAAATGGGTAATCGTGAGGGTTTTGATTTCGCCGGTTGGACCAGACTTACCGTGTGGAAAGATGATGATGGAAAGTTATAGGTGGTAGTATTTGAAAGGGGACAGATAATATATTCGTAATGCGAATATATCTGTCCCCCTCTTTTCCATACATCCCAAAAAACAACGCCTTTTTCGCATTACCATCCAGTCAGTGCATATCATCTGTCGATTGGCATTGTAAAAAATCAAAAGAATCGGGGAATCCATAATGGAATGCAATTAATATAATATATGATAAACAAGAATATATTCAAGTAAGTGTATCATCTTCATAAAACTTGAGGAAAAACTCTAAACATTCCAATTTGAAATCAAAAATATTAAACACCGTATTTTCAAAAAATTAATTATAAGTACTTTCAACATTTTTCTAGTGAATGTTCGTAACACAATTTTAAAATTCCGCACGAATTCCCCTAAAAAATATTAAACACTTCCATTTTACAGCATTTTTTTTAATTATTCCACCACTATGTGTCGTAGAGAAATAAATATTTAATGTGCTTAAAGAGTGCATAAAACCAAAGTGAATATTCGTGTTTTTTCATTTCAATTCTGGTTTGTTCATAAAATGCAAAAAAAACGTCAAATTTTAAGTTTCCGATATTTTAAATCACGTAAAACCATCGTTACTATCACTTAACTTCATAGTGCATTAGACGGTTTTTAATATATCATATTTTCGGTTAGAATTTTCAATGACAGTGCTCGACTTTGAATCTTCCATTCACATTCGTCAACTGTTATTTTTTGTATCATCATACGTAGCTATGACTTTGTGGCACATTTCAAAAGATTTCTAATAAAAAACTTTTGTTACAAATTAATTTTGTTTTAACCACTTTGAGTAACTTATAGTCTAAATAGTTTTCAGAGCTGACCGCTCCCTCCTCAGGACAGACTTGTACTAAATTAATCGCGTACGTTATTACGGAATGTTGGGGGTGGTAACACGGGGTTGAGGGATGGGACTTAGGCTTATTGTTATGGCGAGAGAGTGGAAAAATGTTAAGCAGTGGTGAATTATTTAAAAGGACCTGATTATTCATGATGTTATCTTTTCTATTAAGTGTCTTTTTAATTTCTAATGCTTCTAAGTTGTCTAATTTCAAACCCTCCTTGTGAATATGTAAGATTTTAACTTTAAATAATGCTTATAGTATAGAATTTATAGAGAATACATTAAATAAAGTACAGAAAATAAACGCCCGCAAAAAATATTTGTATAGTGGATTAGATACTACAACACCAGAAAAACAATGGCGTCGTATATTATTTATCGATGACAAATTTAACAAACAATTATCAAGAGATTAGCCAATAACAATCAAACCCGCTTTATATACCAACAATAACATAGGGAACACCTTACGTAATAATGTAGATAAAACGTCGTTATTTAGTAACTCTGGTGTATATAGGCTTAACTTCGGTGATTGTCCTTCATTTTAAATTGGTAAAACAGCGCGAAAGTTCGATATATGAATAAAAGAGCATTTACGTTGTTTATCAAATAATTTTTTTTCATAATTTGCCAACCATCTTATAAGCACTAATCACTCCTTTAATAAAGACATTAATGTTAAAATCTTACATATTCACAAGGAGGGTTTGAAATTAGACAACTTAGAAGCATTAGAAATTAAAAACGAACTTAATAGAAAAGATAACATCATAAATAATCAGGTCCTTTTAAATAATTCACCTTTGCTTAACATTTTTCCACTCTCTCGCCATAACAATAAACCTTAGTCCCACCCCTCAACCCCGTGTTACCACCCCCTACATTCCGTGTTACCACCCCCAACATTCCGTAATAACGCACGCGATTAATTTAGTACAAGTCTGTCCTGAGGAGGGAGCGGTCAGCTCTGAAAACTATTTAGACTATAAGTTACTCAAAGTGGTTAAAACAAAATTAATTTGTAACAAACGTTTTTTATTAGAAATATTCTTTTTTGCACTATGGTGCCGAGATTACCAATCTAGAGGGCTTCATGCGCTACTTTTCTTGTCGCTCACTTAACGTTACGTAAAGGGGCCGTTTACAATGCCCATTTGCAGAGCCGGTGGTGGTAGAAGCTGCGAATCATCCTGCACTGCCGCATAATCACAGTTGATATCGTCCTCCATCGATAAACCCAATCTGAGTAGGTATGTCACTCTTGCAACGACTCATACCCACGTCCCACACTTAGCCTCTTCAATGGTTTCCATATTGGGACTAGCAGGTAATGTGCCTTATTTACTTTCTCGCTTGTTTCCATTCATGCAGAAGTTGGGTCATTCATCCCCAACTCCTCTCTGCAATGCTTCCGAGAGGTATGCAGATCGGCTGTGGACTTGAGGAAGTTATTTAAAGTAATATGCCAACTTAAGCTGAAACTACGTAACTGATTGATTTATTTGTTTTACCTATAATACAATTCTTCTTCTTCTTCTTCTTGTTAGCCTACTCCCGTCCACTCCTGGAAGAAGGCCTCCTCCATTTCTCTCCACTTTGCTCTGTCTTAAGCTGCCTGCATCCAGTTTATACCAGCATATCTTACAATGTCGTCTCTCCATCGCAATGGTGGCCTCCCCACGCTCCTAGTTGCTGCTCTTGGTCTCCATGTTATGACTCTTTTTGGCCATCTGTCATCTGAGCTTCTGGCCACGTGACCTGCCACAATTATACAATTATTTCTCAGTTATTTATTTGGGATTTGTCTGTATAAGGGAGACCGTTCTACTATTCTGAACGACATTTGTAATTCAAGGCGAATTTCAATATTAGGTTAGATCCAAATATTACTTTCACCTTAGCAAAGACAAGGAAACTGAGTAAATACACGTTCTTTAATATCTTTCAGGTATTTTTATAGGTACCTATGTATATTCAATATTTGTGCTCGATTTCACCGACGTATTTAAGCGTAAAAATCAAATTCGAAATTATACTGATATAATGTATTAAACAATCGGAGTGCCTCCTCGTATCTGAGTTAAAGATTCCAGGCGTTGGCCTCTCATGGACTCCCCTTTCAGTCTAAGGAAGAAAGAACCCTCACCATCCCACCTCACGTTACTGAATATTATTCATATTCCTTTACTATCCATGCTGGCTGGTTATGGAACAATTTAAGAACTGTCCCATCACTTTCAAACTTCAAAAACGCTCACTATTCCTCTCTATTCCCTAATAAACGTACATCCTAACCCACACATATTTTTTTAATCGCTTCTCATCCTTTCCTTTTCTTTTCATTTTGTAGTTTTTTTTTTTTGTAAAATGTAATCATATTTTTATAAATGTTTTATATTATACAAACTGTTTTGTCGTATATTATGCCGAAACTTAATTTGTTAATGCAACATTTTATCTCAGATGTTAACTGGGACACTGGGAGAAATTGCCTCCAAGCAATAAGTCCCGGGGCGGATCTACATTAGGGCTTTTTGGATTGCAGCCCAGGGTCCCGTGGATACTAAAGGCCTCCAGCTTCCATTAAAAACAACAAACGATAATGTTGTGTAAAAAAAATATATGAAATTAAAAAAATCATAAGACTGGCATCTCTGCGATCAATCAATCCGCGTGCGCGTCTATCGGGAATTCCAGTTTTTTTGACAAAATGGCAAGAAGTTGAGTAATTAGAAATTATTAATTATCAATTTAATTTGTTATAATCAATGTGCACCCTTTGGACAGGTTTAACTATGTGGATGTGTGATGTGGGAGTGTGTTTGCTTTTTGCACTAGTGCAAAAAATAAGTAGGCCCATAAGTAGTGTGACCAATGCGTAAATTGTAAATTATTATGTAATTTTGTACATCAAAATAAAATGAAACTAACGCACCGATCAAGCCACCTTCAATTGGGAATAAATCACCCATCCAGATACTTAATCAAAGGATTAGGCTTTGAGGAGGTCGCTATAATGCCTATCAAACCTACTGATTCCTGATTATCAATGTTTAAAGAGTCTTTTACGATTCTGCATGTATTCATTATTACCGATTTTAGCATTTTTATATTATTACTATATCCGAATAAACTAGTGAACATAATATTTGTATTTGTATTCATTTTATTACGTTGATAAAATTCTAAATAAGGTTTAGGTAAAAGTTAACACGACATCCATTGACTGAGGCGGTACGAAGTTCGCCGGGTCAGCTAGTTTAATATAAAAGAGAACTTACACAGTTTAACGCAGTTTATTCGAACACAATAATATCTACATACATTTTTTTCTGAATATTTAATACAAATTATAATCTCTCTTGATGGACTACAGTAATAAATTAAGAGAAATTTCACAGAAAGTATTATACCACGCAAATAGATAGAACGACTCTTCATTCTTCAACTTGGTACGTTGTTAAATGATGCCGTATTTGCGTCGATGTGGGTGTGAGAAAATATGCGACTTAAAATATGTGCCATAACATCATAACTCTCGATGAATCAGTAAATAAATCAAAAACTCGGGTGAAATCGACTATAAAACGTGGAGTGTTCTTCGTTGGCCACAACGTTCCACGTTTTTTTTTTCAAAGAATAAACGAAAATATCTCTCACGTGATCTCTCCTCGAGATGTAGGTTCAAAGTAGGTACGATCATAGGAAATATTCTGATCACGAACTCGTCATTCCAAAAGACAGCCATGCATACTCAAAATATAATTCAGAGAAAAGGGGGGAAGGCCTTAGATACCAAAAGTGGATTGAAATTTTGTAGGTTACTACGCTAAGATGCCTACAAAAATACATATCTCGATTTCTTTTTCAGATAGACACTAACAATTACCATACATTATTTGTATTCTGGTTGTTATTAATATATTATATCAATATTGATGGTCAGCGATCGACTAACTCAGTAGTCAACAGAGCCAAATATTAACTGTTCCCCAAAAGATTGAATTTTCTTTAGAGAGCTGGCTATATTTTCGTCTTACTGCCCGTTCCCACTTGTCGTGTGTTGTCGGGCACGACAAAATGTCGTGTGATCTTTAAATTAAACTATTCACCCTTACTAACCGTTCCCATAATTCGTGTGTCGGGCACGATAAAATGTCGTGTGATCTAGTAGTAGGATTCGACAAACAAGAGCTTGCGGGTGACAGTTTTATAAAGCGTTGTTAAAAATCTATGTATGTATGCAAAGTTCAGGGAAAAATTGACACGTAATTCGCTGCACAACGTCGAAAGCTAACTAATTTTATTGGTTAATACAAATTAGATTATTTTTCTGCACTAAAATTGGTTTATGCAGAGGTTATGTCAGCCGCAATATTTCGCTGGTCGAGGGATAATACATTAGAATAAATGGAGCTTTTCACACTTGTAACACACATGCAAGTGTAACAGCTCCATTCAAAATAAATTTCCACTAGATCGCATCATTTTTATCGTGCCCGATACACGGCAAGTGGAAACGGGTAGTCATACGACAACGATTTTTTATCGTGTCGTCTTTTGCCAGTTACTGGGGCATTCTCAACACTTATAGGCAAAAACCCGGATGTTGGCGATAGGACATAGATGATTTTGAATAAGACACAGCGAGAGAGGAATACATCGACTCCCTGCGTAAATATATATCGCATTGTTTTCCACCTATACTAATTCAATAAAATAGTTCATCCAATACAAAATGTATCATTTGCAACTAACGGATAAACAGATTATTTTTCTATTAAGATTATGACATGTTTCATTTATTTTTGTACTGATTTTTTTCGTTTATTCTATGCACTATGTTATTTTGTTTCATTTTCGGGTTACAACTAGTGAACTAGAAAGAAGAAATGAGGTCATGTTTGCTTGTTGATTTATATTTTATATTAGGCTGAAGAACCACATTCTAGGAGCCAAAGAGTCATATTTACAGGTAATATAACATTCCATTCAAAAATCCAAAGAACCTCATGTAATAAAATTCCTCTCAAGGGCCCAAAGAGCCTCATGTTTAATATGCAATTCCACTCAAGGACCCAAAGAGCCTGATGTGTACACTGAAAAAAATAATTGTGACGACCGAACTGGCTGCCTGCATTTTTAGCCAAACTTTTGTTATCAGTAACAAAAGTTAATCTATTTATGACTGTACTGTTTAGCTCAGGGTACAAAATATTTAGTAGCACAAAACAAACTGTTTTGTAGTCACTACAGTTCAGTTAATTTTAACATAACTTTTTTTTTTCAGTGTAACATACTATTCTACTCAAGGATCCAAAGAGCCTCATGTATTATATAAAATTCAAGCCTCAAAATTGAGCCTCACGTATAATATAATATAAAATTCAAGTGCTCAAAGAGCCTCTTCTATAATATAAAATTCCACTCAATGGCCTAAAGAGCCTGATAATGTCCTTCCAGTAACAATGAACGGTCAAATTTTGGAGGCCAGTAGTAGCATCAAATATCTTGGGCATGTTACGTGTGACGACTTAAGTGATATTAATGACATTGAAAAGCAGAGGAAAGCCATTAGTGTAAGGTCTAATATGCTTGCCAGGAAGTTCACTAGATGCAGTGAAAATGTGAATAAGTATCTATGTATTTATTACATATTGTACTAATATGTATACAAGTGAGCTGTGGTGTACACACATGTCAGTCTTATAATTCTATGAGAGTGCCTTACAATAATGCTTTTCGGATAATGCTCTGGTTACCCAGATTCAGCAGTGCATCTCAAATGTTTGCAGAGCGCGGGGTCCATGACTTTGCCGCTCTCCAAAGACGCAAGATAGCTGATGCAAGAATGAGGATGTGGAGATCTAGCAATTCCACTGTTCGAAAGGGTGGTATCTGGCTTGATTCTCCAATTCACAGAAGATGGGCATTAATTTTGCAGGGACTGATGTGATTTCAATAGACAGTTAAATTATTACGGTTATATACATAACTATTTTTTTATTCGTTGAAATAATTTTTAATAACACTGTGGAAATCCATAATAATTAAGTAAATAAAAATTTTGGTAACAAAAAACTTTGTTTCTTCCACTTCACATTTATATTAGATGGAACGTTTTCGAACTGTACTAGTTCATCTTCAGCATCTGAAATGTGACTGATTCTATTGTGCGTGTTGTCATCTTCCATTAGCGAGTGTGGGCGGGTTGAGTATGGATACAGTAGAATCAGTCACAATAGAATCAGTCACACAATAGAATCCGTCACAATAGAATCCGTCACAATAGAATCACAATAGAATCAGTCACATTTCAGATGCTGAAGATGAACTAGTACAGTTCGAAAACGTTCCATCCAATATAAATGTGAAGTGGAAGAAACAAAGTTTATTGTTACCAAAATTTTTATTTTAAATTTTTTATTTATTTAATTATTTTTTCATATTTACAATTTGATGTGTTATTCTTTTATTCTTTTAGCTTTTGTTTGTTCTTTATGCTTATTTATCTCTCTGTTATTTGTTTGTATACCAAATTTTCAAATGATGTATACATATATGTATGATATGGTTTTTGTTGCATTGCACCCCCTGCTCACGAACTGAAATAAAAATTTACTATTATTATATGAAATTCCACTTAAGGGCCCAAATAGCTAAATGCGGTTCGGATTCGCTGTTTACCGACAACTGTATTAGGGTAATGATTATGTTTATAATATGCGTGCCTATATATCAATAATATTAACGGAATACATTGACTAACCACTAACCACCAAGGTACTTTTTTTTATAGATAAGCCAATAGAGAAATGTAAAATAAAGATCTAGTGACAACATATTATAACGATTGCAATCAAAAGTAATATCACGCAATTTCAAATTAGTCACGCAATAATTCAAAACCACAAAAATTATCTATTAAATATATAGAACGTTCTTATGCAATACGTGTTTATACGCATTATTGTTGTACCTACATATGTAGGTACTTAGAGATTTGACATAAATTATCTTTTTTGTGATTTTTTGAATTTCGTTTTAATTTTTTTTTTCTCGGGGTTTTGTATCGATTTTTGTGTTTGACAGTCCCTATTTAACGCTTACTTGTAGTTTCCTATGTTAGAGCTCGCCGAGTGAAAGAATGCGGGTGAAATCATATGCGCCCAAATCAATTTTAGTACAAGGATATACTCTGATCTGAATCAACCAATACCAAATCTGCGCAGTATAAAAGTGCATTTATTCTGCTTCCGTACGCCTTCTGCCATGTACAGGTTTCACTAGCATGAGTCAGGGCTGGCACTACGATTGAGTTAATATCCTTTCATTCATAACTGATCTAAATGCTCTATTCACTCTGTTTCCTGCCATAGCTCTTTTTTCGATATCCTCATCAGACCATCCATTCCATTGAAACATACTTCCCAGATAGACATATTAGTCGACTTGCTCGACCCATTCATTCTCTGCTTTTATTTGACACGCTGTTCTGCTTTCGGTCCTTTCAAAGACCATAACCTTTGATTTGCTGGCATTCATCCTCAGTCCGTTCTCTATGCATTCTTCTTATACCAAAGTTACAAGATACTGTAACTCTTTCATAATTTCTGCTAACAGTACTTTATCGTATGCATACATCAGATCATGTACCGTTACAGTTCTCAGTTTCAGTTACTTTTATTCTTTTTTAACTATTTCGGAAGGAAGGAATTTAGTTATAGAAAGGTACACTGTCTTTACTATTTATATAAAATTGTCGGCCAGCCCTAGTGAGTTCTATAATTATATATCATTTTTTATGTTACATGTAAACATATTTAAATTAATAAATAAATTTTGTACTCTGTTGTTCATGAATAATTAATTTCCTCAAGTAGGTATGTATATAATAAAGATTAAGGCCATATAATGTATAGGTGGATTGATCGAATGATACATTATAACTGAATAATATGTCGTAGGTACGCCTCACGAATTACATAAAAAAAAACATCAATACATGATTCATAAAAATATATGTAGGTATACGATACAAGTTTAAAATTTCATGTTTGAATATTACATCAGTCTACTTTAAGGGGGGGACTGCTGCCAACGTACCTATTTTTCAATTTGATATACCATCATTTTTTTTTTTCTCTTACGGCTTTTCACCCATAAAAGGATGTTGCAGCCGTTATTAATCAGAAACATTAGTTAACAAAGATTAAGTCAATAAAAAAAAGAATTAAATAATAGTCAGATTTATTATAATAGATTTAAATATTAAACCATGAACTTGAGGAGAGTTCAGCCCAAGAAGGTTAACTGTGGAAACAGGGTATTGGACATTCTCAAACCTAAAATAAATGTCTAGCGCATCCCTGATTGGACAACCAAACAGAATGTGATCCGGAGTTTCCTCATCCCATCCACATTCGCAGAACGGGGACTCCACCAATATTTATTATCAAATCGTTTTGAAAAAAATAATTTAGCTAGTTTGGGTATTCATAAAGAAAAATGTATCTTTACTTTTTGATAATGTTCTGTATAAATTCTCGTAGAAAAATAATGGCATACCTCGATTTTCAACGTTTATCTTATATTTTTAATAAAATATAAGGTGTAATTCAACATATTTTTTTTAAATTAAAGAAGACAAAAATATCTAGAAAAATACGATGTGACGTTGCATTAATGCTTCAGGTTTAGAAAATAAACCAAAAAAACATTTATTTCCCATTCAGCGCCATTGCAAAATAAACGTTTCATCGTATTTTTCCAGATATTTTGATCTTCTTTAATTTATAAAAAAATATAATGCTCTATACCTTATAGTTTTTTTAGAAATTTAAGATAAATGTCAAAAATTGGGGTATGCTTATTATTTTCCTACAAGAATATATACAGAAAATAATTAAAAAATTAAGGTATATTTTTATTTATTTATATTCAAACTAACTAGGTTATTTTTTTCAAAATGATTCGTTTTGTAGTAATGACGCAAATTCAAATTGAAAAAATAGGTACGTTGGCAGCAGTCCCCCCCCTCAACATAGAAGTTAATCGTAAATATGTTTAAAAATAATAGTATAGTTAGTAGTTAAAAATAAGGCATAAAATTTAAATACCAAATAGAGACTCATACATACATATTATACATACGTAAATATAACTTTGATAAATTAAATTAAATTAAACACAAATAGGTATACATTTTCCTTTTCACACAAATAAACATATTCAATATACACAATACAATGAACACATCCAATCAAATCATCGACTCCACATCTCAAAATGTGACCTGCCCCCTCTAGACAACATATCATTTAGCTCAAGAAAAGAACCAAGAAAAGATAACTCAATGTGAAGTGACAGTTGTCACGTGACTGGCAACTGTCACTTCCATACATTGACATCACCTATATCTTGTCTTAATCGTACAAAAAAACGTCAATTATCGATCATAATCTAATTTTAATCATTATATTCATTCATCATAACAATTAGAAGATCACAGTTTATGAATTTGTCATTAATTTCTATTAATATCACAATTTATTAATTTATTTTAATCGAAAAGATTTCAATAGTTTGAATCTAATCTAAATTGACTTCATTAGTAACTCTGCTGGTAACACTGGACACTGTCTTCTTGAGTTATAAATGGTGTAACTAACCCTACATTGTTTATCAATATAGATAATGTTTGCGTTATGATTCAAAATATAAAAAATATGTAGTTCTACGATGTCTGGATATCTCAATCACTAAAATCAAAAGTTATAATATTTTATACGAAGGAAGTAAAGCAACAATCCAAACAAGCATTGAAATATACCAAGATCCTTTAAATACGAATGTTTCTATCACAATTCACTATCAGAGATGAAAAAAGCCTTTGGATGTTGAATCCATTTCACTGGCACAAGTCCAGCGTCTCGTTCCGATAATTCTATCATACGTTAAGATCTTAAATGGCACACTTATCGTCCAACAGGCTTCTTTACTCTTGGCTCCAGAACTGGAATTGATATCGTTTCTTGAATGTTTCGAACACCTTAACACATTTACGTCAACATAACTGAATTTCCGCTTCATTATGACCCTTGAATATATATTTATCTCCTTAAACAATATTTTTTTCTAATAATGTTACATAACTTCACTACGAAACGAACTACACTGGTTAAAGTGTCCAGAGCGAATTGACTACAAAATATGTTTGACAGTGTTCAATGCTTTGAATAACCTGGCATCACAATACATTAAGAACTGTGTCAGAGAAAATAGCTATCTGAGAGGCATCTCACACTCAGATCTTCTGTATCACAGAGTAACAACTCGCTAAAGGAGTTTGACAGAGCCAAAAAAGCGGCTTACTATGATCGATACTTTAGTGTGAGTGGTCTTATAAAGTGCAATATATTGCCTCCAGATGTCCGCAGTGCACAAAGCAAGAACACTTTCTCTAAAACACTCAAAACAGCTACGCTTTGTAGAGTAAAATAAGACAGAATATAAGCGCCCTTGGGTTGATCCTAAATCATTGAAGGGCGCTTTTTAAATAACTTATTAGTATAATCATTTTTTTATTTGATCTTCCCCATTTTAAACTGATGTTAAGAGGCTATAGTAGGCTGTATAGTATATTTTGAAAATAATTTCCCTAATACCCTCAAAAGATACGTCTTTTAAATAAGGAACAATTTGTATGTATATCTTTATTGTATTGCGTGAGTTTTTTTAATTTGTTTAATACTTTTCTTGTAAAAGTAGTTTTAGTAAAACCCTTTTTTATTGTAATTAACTAAAAAAAACAACACGGCCGATGAAGTAGATTTTTACTTCAATTGAAAGAGAATATGAAATCTACCGGCTGAGTTTTTAATTATTACTAGTGATCGCCCAGTGGTCAAAATTCGACCGTAATTCATTAAAAAGAATATTTGGAATTAATATTATAAATTTTTGAATTTTAATGAGGTTTTTTTGTCAAAGCCATTGCGTACACCTATATTTTTTTAAATTTTGTTCTATAACGGCACCTGCAAGAGTGTGCTTACAAGTATTTAATTATTGCGTGTTATTTGCTTTACTTCTCTGCAATACCTATGAAATTTATAATTTAATATAGATAGTGAACCCCCGGCAAACTTCGTATTGCTTGTATAATTAAATATGGTCCTTCATTACCACCCGTCACTTCAGACCCTTCAGTACCTCCCGTCCCTTCAGACCCTTCAGTACCACCCGTCCCTTCAGTACCTACCGTCCCTTCAGTTCCATCCGTCCCTTCAGTACCTTCCGTCCCTTCAGTACCTTCCGTCCCTTCAGTACTACCCGTCCCTTCAGTACCTCCCGTCTCTTCAGTACCTCCCGTCCCTTCAGTAACTCCCGTCCCTTCAGTATCTCCGTCCCTTCAGTACCTCCCGTCCCTTCAGAACCTCCCGTCCCTTCAGTACCTCCCGTCCCTTCAGTACCTCCCGTCCCTTCAGTAACTCCCGTCCCTTCAGTACCTCCCATCCCTTCAGTACCTCCCGTCCCTTCAGTACCTCCCATCCCTTCAGTAAAGTAAGAAAATATAACGAAGAAGAAGAAGATAAAATATTAAATTCAGAAACCTGCGAAGAGATGGAAGGAAAATTGAACCTTCTCCCAGGATAGTCCACCTTCATAGGTAAAATTACCTATTACCCGATGATGAAGAAGAAGAAGAAAAATGTTTTAATCCAGAAACCATCCCGGGCATACGCACGACAATTCACCAAAGTTTCACTGCAATCGGATGAACGGTTTCCAGTATAGTCCACCTTCATAGGTAAAATGACTTAATATTCGATGAAGAAGAAGTAGAAGAAATTCTTTTTAATCTAGAAACTATCCCGGGCATACGCTCAATAATTCATCAAAGTTTCATTGCAATCGGATGAACGGTTCCCAGGATAGTCCACCTTCATAGGTAAAATGACCTAATACCCGATGAAGAGGAAGAAGAAGAATTTTTTTTTTCATTCAGAAACCATCTCTGGTATACTCTTACCTGGTAGACAATTCACCAAAGTTTCATAGCAATCAGATGAATGGTTTAGGAGCGCATTCAACACATGCATATATTATGGGTACATAGGTACATACAAACATTCAAATTTATAATATAGATATCATGTTTTCATCAAGGAACCATTGAATTATATGTAGTACATATAAATCAATAAGGAACACAATTTTCTCTTCATGTATTGCAAGTCAATTTTATAAATGAAATTATTGTGTAAGTACCTACCATTTATTTTGTTTCACAGTAGGTAGGTATACAAATATGTATTTTCCTTTAAAATGTTCTTATAGTTTAATTTAAACAACTGCGCATGCGCCTTAAATACCACAATGACATTATATGTGACCACAGATCACGGAATAAAAAGAATGAATATTTCCTACCTACCTACTGTGTGTTATCGGAATATTTTTCATACTACGCGGGTATATTAAAATTACGTTTTCCCTCTCTTCACCGTTCTACGGTACACAATAAATGGTTTGATGTGAAATATTTTTTATTTGATTTAATTTATTTATAACGCATATTATGTATTAATATTATTTTTCTGCTGTCCTCCTCCATATAAACTTTAAGTATTCCAAATCTCAAACTCCTTCGTGCGCCCATTTATCCGGAAATTGTACTTAACGTTTTCGCTTCACGTATTAATATATAAATAATAAAATAAATAATAAGAAGATAATATTTCAATTACTACCTTTTCTTTCTATTTGAACAAAACCTCTAAATTTTACCTTTTTTGCACGAAAAAAATGTTCACATATCAGGTGATATACAATATTTTTACGTATTTCATACATTAGAAGGTAATTTAGTGTGCATTTTTTGTACATTCGTATACCCAGGGTATACAAGGACCTCAAGGAAAGCATTTGATGCCTTCTTCTTTTATAGTTTTCATGGCATTACACCCAATCATTAGGATGATGTCTTCCTATTGGATTACTAGATTATATGTAAGTTAAATATAACAAGGAAATATTATGTCCACAGAGCAATAATCTATAGACAAAATTTCAAAAAGAATTATTCGCCCATATAATCGTAATCTGTAAGTAATATTTGTGGTATAAATTGCAGACGCTTTTTTTAAATTGAGAATTTGATGATTTTTCTCATGAGTTCCATCATTTTAATCTGTGGAACAATTTAACTGGCTTACTTTCCTGATAACTATTTTTTTATTAATGTAAAATATGTAATGGCAGTTTTGTTTCCCAAAATAAAAAAAATAAATAAATCAATGCTCTAAGAAATTCATATGTGAGATAAATTTTAAAGTACCTACTCTCTTCCTATTTAAAAAGGAATCATTAAAATCGGATAATGTGGTATAGAACTACTGTCGATAAAGTGAAAATCGAAGAGTTTGATGATTTTCTCATAGATTTCATGATTTCATGAGTTTTGACTACCTTCATCGCTGCCAAGTTGTGTTTGTTTACTTCTGAGTTTATTTTGCTTATTTTGTGTCTTTTATCGTATGAAATCTTTTATTTTTTGCTTTAAGTGATTTGTTGCCGTATCCTGTTTGTGGTGATGTATTTTTTGTGTATTTCGGGTGTTATTTTTAGGTTTTAAAGTGTTTTGAATGTTTTTTCTCGTGCCTGAAAAATAACATTTTATTTTTTTTTGTTTTCTTTTGTGTACTTTATATATATCATTGTGCAGGGAATTTTCCCGTGATTCCAATAATATATAACTTATGTACTTTATTACTATTTTTTACTATTTTATCGTGATTTCAATTTATTTTTTTTGACATTTCGGTGTGCGTTGCTCGTGTGTTTTATTTTACGTCACTGACTCTAGTGTCATTGAATGTAGAATTAAATTGTGCACAGAAAAGTTCGCGGAAGATAGTGTCTGCCAACTGCCGTTGATCAGATATTAACGTCTTTCTGCGCTCCCCATACTGGCGCTTACGCCCTTTCGGCGTTGAAAAGCATAAATTCATAGATACAGGCCGCCCGTCAAAGAGACGCCCCTCACCCCCTTGACTTATCCCGTTCCCGCACCGCATTACAATCATTTGTATTTTTATATTATAATATTATTATATTCATAGTTTTTACTCTCTACTAATATTAAGACTTGAGAGATATTTTGATATATTTATATGTACCTAATTGTTTTCTTTCACTCCTTTTATTTGTTCTAGTAATTATAGCAAGTACTGCTTTCTGGTACCTATTCTGTACCTATCTATATATTTGTTTTGGTATAAACCTTTGTACATTATACTTTACGGCGCTTGCCGATTATTATTATTTTTTAATTATTTGTGTTATTATCTATTCTTTTTTCTCTTACATAGTATTTTACTCCATCCTTTATAAAAAATTATTTTTTTATTTACTCTTCATATCGTTCCCTTGTCTCCTAGCATCTAACCGTCGTTTATTTATTTATTATACTCCTACCTGTCCCAGTCACTTGTAAGACTGCAATATTTGCAATTTTCGTGGGCTAGGTTTGGTCGTACAGTCCTTTGTTATTCTGTTAGGGCAGCTCTGTTGCTTATCTTCCAGTGGCTTACCTTTCCTGCTGTCCAATCCATGACCCTTCACATCGATGGAGGAATCTGATTATAGGATGACAAAAAGGGAACGAAAGCGGAAGAGGCAGAAAGAACTCTTGAGTCTGCCGGCAATCGCCAATGACTCTCCTCCCAGTTCAAGAACCAGAACTTTTAGTCCTTCTGTCGTCCCTTCCTCCCTTGCCTCCATAAAACCTCCTCCCCTGCCCTTGTCATCTGCAGTCCCTGCCCCGACCACTGAATCCGAGAATATGAGTTCAGACTCTGATACAGAAGATGAGCGAGAAAATGATTATTTGCCATCTTCTAAAATAGAAGCAGCCTACGTATGCCTGAGTAATATTCAAGACATTGTGGAAAAACACTCAAAAATATCGAAGTCGCATCTCATTCGTGTTGGTCGTGAAGCTCAGCGCCTATTATCATTTATTGGTGATCTGTCGACTGAGTTGGCGGAAGCAAGGGGCGTCATATCTTGCCTGAAAACAACAATTTCCAGCCGAGATGAAAAAATCTTGCATCTGTGTGAAAAGATTGATACCACTGAGACACAGATTGCACCGGTAATGAATAAAATTGCCGATAAACTCAACGACCGCCCGACCTCCCTGTATGCCACGCAAGTGACAGGTCCACCACCCTTATCCAAGGGAGGATTTCCTGCACTCCCTGCAAAACCTGCCGTCTGCATTTTTCCCACAAACGATGAAGTCAAGTCATCGATGGAAACCAGGAAAATCCTGAATGCAGCCATTAAGCCTTCCGACGTAGGTGCTCGCGTCACAAGTGTACGTACCATAAGAGGTCACGGCGTTGTTGTTAACACGGCCACCACGGAAGACTCCATCAAGTTGCTGAATGCCCCGGCAATAAAAGCATCAACGACCTTGACCGCGCGACTCGCTACCAAGAGACAACCTCGTGTGAGGTTTAGTCATGTGCCACGGGACATGACTAAACCATGCATGCAAGAGCATGCCATTAAAACTGCAGTATTCAGTCATCTAACAGGACCTACAGTTGGCCCGACTTGCAGTCTTTTCAGTACCTGCTGCCGTTCGCCATAGCCTCATCAATTTAGGAAAGGTGTATGTGGACTGGAATGTCTGTCGTGTTACAGATTTTCTTCCAGTCAGTATTTGTGGCCGTTGTCGAATGTACGGCCATGGTTCAAAAACTTGCAAAGAACCCGTCAGATGCTCACATTGTGCTTCAACGGAACACGTTTACGTGTCATGTCCGAATAGAGCCAATCAACCCACATGCGCTGTTTGTAAGTTGTTTAACAAACCAGCAGTACACCGATCAGGCACTAATGACTGTCCAGCTTATGAAGCAACAGTCAGCAGAGCTTTACTCAATATTGACTATGGCGTGTAATGCTTCTGTTGAATTTGGTCAGCTTAATCTTGGCCATGGACAATCGGCTTCAGCCGAACTCAGTCAGTCTGCTCATCGCATGAACATTGATGTTTGTCTTATCCAAGAGCCGTACTCTCGAGATGGAATTGTGCCATCATTTGGTCCGGGTGTTCGAGTTGCTATGGCTTCGAGCTGTACCTCAACGAACCCTCCGATGAGCTGTATAGCTATTTACAATCCCAACATTAACTTCATATGCCTGGATCACTTATCTTCTAGTCACTTGGTTGTAGTCCAGATTTCTTCTCCAAGTGATTCGTTTTATATTATTTCGATATATTTTCAGTTTAGTGAATCTGAATTTCGTTTTCTGGATCAACTGGATATTATATTGGGTCAACTCGGCAATGCATCATTAATTATTGGAGGTGATTTTAATGCCGAATCTATTCTATGGTGTAACACTACCACTTTCGGGTCCAGGAAATTCACCAGAGGTGTAAGCTGCGAAGATTTTATTTCTCGCCATAATTTGAGTGTGTTGAACAATCCTTTCAGTCCACCTACCTTCTCCAACCACATGGGTACAAGTCATATAGATGTCACTTTAGCTACACCTCAGATTAACCACAGAATATGGAATTGGTCTGTTGACGAGGATGCCTCGTGTAGTGACCATAACCTTATCACGTTTCAGATTATTTCCAATGTACCCCCAATTCCTTTAGCGAAACCTTTGCTTAGAAGATTCCGGACAAGGTGTGACAGATGGCGTTGGTTAGACTTTGACCGCTACTTTGAATGCTCGCTGGATCGTTTATCTTGTAGATCTTGTACTACTGCGGAAATGGCCTCATCTTTTACGCAGAGTATAATTTATTGTGCCGAGAAGGCGATCGGCAGATCTTCTTCTAGTCATATGTCTCCTAATGAATGGTGGCATCCTGGCTTAGACATCCTTAAACGAACTTCGACTCGAGCTCACCGCGCATTGAGAGCGGCCCGTCGTCGAGGAAGTTCAAATGACTTTGTAACTGTACTTCAATGTGAGTATAGACGCTCAAATAATATCTAAAAACGCGAGATTTCTCGTGCCAAGTCTGATGCATGGCGCCGTTTGGTATCTGAGGTTTCAACCACAGATCCTTGGGGTGCTGTGTTTAGATATGCATCAATGAAAAAATATCCAAATGCGTCAGTCTCGTGTATCCGTGATCCACGAACTGGAATTATCACAATAGACTCTGACTCGACGACAAGCACGCTACTTGACATACTTATTTCTTCTGATGACATTTCATCTGATACTCCTCTTCATTCACAAATACGCAATAACCAATCCGATATCCCGCAAACTCCCATATCGACCTTCGCCAATTTCGATGAGCTCGATTTTATAATCAAGAATCTTCACCAAAACAAATCTCCTGGCATTGAACGCATTGACGCAGCTCTCGTACAAAGGTGCTGGCACATAGCTCGCCACGAGATTATCTTATTGTACAACAATTGCTTGCGAGAAGGCTACTTTCCGGATTGTTGGAAAACAGGTTTAATGACTGTTATTCCCAAGCGTAGTGACCTGGATCCTTCTGACCCAAAATCATATAGACCGATTACTTTACTACCTATTTTGGGTAAGGTCTTAGAAAAGCTTATATGTCGACGCTTAGAAGATCATCTTTCCAGTACCCACCCACTGTCCGATCGTCAGTTCGGTTTTCGCGCTGGGAAATCAACGGTTGATGCTATCTTGGCTATATCTGATATTGTTAGAAGCTCTGATAGTAAATATGTTATCTCTATATGTCTTGATATTGCGGGAGCATTCGACAATGCCTGGTGGCCTCTAATTTTAAAAAAACTTCGAGACCGTAAGGTTCCTAGCAACATATATAAATAAGTGAAGAGGTATTTTACTAATAGACATGTGGCCATGCCCGGGGGACAAGATTTGCACTGGCGACCAATTAGCATCGGGTGCCCTCAGGGTTCTGTTCTGGGTCCACTGTTATGGAACATCTTGTTCGACGAACTTCTATCACTTTCAACGCCTACGGGCTGCAGTATTTTGGCATATGCCGATGATGCTACAATCCTTATTCAAGGTAACACCCGAGCACTTATTGAGCGCGCAGCTACTCAGTTACTTTCTTCTGTTGCAGATTGGGGTATAAGTCATAGACTCAATTTCGCACCTAAGAAGACGTATGGGTAAGTGTTAAAAGGCATAATGAAAAGTCCTCCCTCCATCAAATTTATCAATACGCGTGTAATATTTAAGGATAGGGTCAAAGTTTTGGGTGTTACACTAGATAGAGGCCTAACTTTCCAATACCATGTTCGTGCTGTATCCGATAGTGCAAAAATAGCCTTCCAAAAGATTTCACGTCTTGCTCGAGCTAGTTGGGGCCTTAAATTTCCAGTAGCAAGACTGTTTTACAACGCTACCTTTCTGAGTATTATGTGTTATGCCGCTCCTTGTTGGGCTCATCGTTGTGAAACCCAATACATTAGACGTCTGCTGCTTTCTGGACAGCGCTTCGCTCTAATAGCTTTAGCAAAGGCTTACAGAACCTGCGCTACTGACACACTTTCTATTCTCACAGGTATGGCTCCCCTTGATCTGGAAACACAGCGACGAGCTTCAATTCACAACCTGTATAGAGGTCGAAGCTCAATTTTGGGTGGTGTTTCTCTCCCACCTGTAAATTTACCCACAGTTCGTGGAGAGATTGAGAACTTGGCCCGGAGTTCTCTTTTAGATGCTTGGCAACGTCGCTGGTCTTCTTCTTCCGTGGGCAGACTGACATTTTTATTTCTTCCTGATGTGAGGACTCGAATTTTTTCCTCGTGGATTGTTCCCGATTATTGGACCACGCAATTCCTTACTGGACACGGCAGTTTCAAAAGTTATCTCTTTCGTTTTCACTTATCCGATTCGTCCTCATGTCAGCTTTGTGATAACCCTGAACAGACTTCTGAGCATATCCTATGGGAATGCACTAACTTCTCCGTGTCAACATTCCGACGAGAACTCTACGACGATGTCCGAGGGAATTTCTTTGGACCCATTGGACATGCGGACCTTGTAGCCACGAAGAGCAACTTTAGGGCTTTCAAGACTTTCTGTCTTAAATTCGGTGCACTATTATCTTCACTATCACTGAGCAGTGAGCCAGTTGTTTCAACATGATTAGCTCTCTTTGGCACATTAAGTGCAGTGTCTGCAAGGTTTTAGAGTTCTCCGGACTCTTCGTATGTTCTTTATGTGTTCTTTCAGAGTTTTGCAAGGGGCCGTTATTAGTCCCCATAAGCAGAACGGGTGGTGGTGGGGGAAGAACAGATTTCATGATCAGATCTTGACCAAATTGAAATGAAATCAATCAGAAGGTACACTTTTTCTAATAAAAAATGAATCGTTGTAAAAAGTTATCGCTGAACATACATACATAAAAAGGTACCTCTCCGTTTTTGGATGTTGGTTCATATCTACATATAGTATTCGCAACTCCAAATAATTGGACGCAACTCCGTAGAAAGTAAA
>OY754985.1:21695014-21730014 GCA_963576475.1 Molanna angustata
TTGTGAACTACAACTAGGACGACATCCGCCACAGCAAATTCGTCTCCATCGTGGCTCAGGATATTTGTAGAAATGCTTGTAGACAAAAAGGACATTCTTGTTAATTTTAAGTATCTAATTTTAAGTATCTTTTTTTTTTTTTTTTTTTTTTTTTTTTTTTTTTTTTTTTTTTTTTTTTTTTTTTTTTTTTTAGTGTAATGTATACTTAGTATGTAAGCAACAAAACCCCCTGGATTCCCTCGGGATACATCGATGCAGCCTGCCACTCGTCATGTAACGGTCCAGGGGGTAGGCAAAAAGAGGAGAACAGAATGCAGAATAGGAGTGTGGAATATTAGAGGTGGAATGGATAGAAAGATGAACGAAATGTGTGACGTGATGAAAGAGAAAGAGATTGATATTATGTGTGTAAGTGAAACAAAAAAGAAAGGTAAAGGGATGAACGTAAGAAACGATGGTATGATAGAGCTTTGGTCGGGTGTGAAGAGTGACGATTTTGCATGCGAGGGAGTCGGGCTGATTCTAGCGAAACGAATGGGGACATGTATGAAAGAGTACAAGCTTGAATGGTCTAGACTGGTGTGGATAAGGCTGAAGATTGGAATTACAAGCGTGTTTCTAATTATAGGATACGCACCTGTGAACTCCGATAGCGAAAGTGAAAAGGATGAATTCTGGAACACGCTGACTGAAATAATGAACATGAAAAAAGATAATGAAAGAGTGATTCTGGCTGGAGATCTTAATGGGTGGGTGGGCGTCCGTCGGAAAGATTTTGAGTCTGTCCTTGGTCCCCACGGTGATAGTAGAGTGAATGAAAATGGTAAGAGACTTCTGGAAGTCTGTACGGAAGGAAATCTATTTGTGGCGAATACTGTATTCAGCCACAAAAGAGTTCACCAGTATACATGGCAAAGAGGGAACGAAAGGTCGATAATTGATTATGTATGTGTGGACGCCGCACTGAGGAAAGCGACAGTGGATACTAGGGTGTATAGGGGCGCGGAGCTGGAAACAGACCATTACTTGGTGATATCCAAAATTGATCTGTTCACCGGTTGGCGCTCAAAAACCCACCGTAGTGATCCACCGAAGCGAACCAAAGTGGAAAGGCTGCAAGATGAGAATGTAAGAAAACAATATGTGAAAGATATCGGAAGCAAACTTCTTTTAGCTATAGACAGTAAAGGAATCATCGAAGAAGCATGGAAGACCTTGAAAGAGACCGTATGTAAGACAGCAGAGAGAGTTTGTGGTGTTGCTAAAAGAGGCGGAATGAAAGGCGACGCATGGTGGAATGAGAGAGTAAAGTTTGTTGTGGGTGAGAAGAAAAAAGCATGGATGGCATTAATAGCAGGGAAAGGATCTAACAGTGAAGAAAGAGCAAAAGAGAAGTATAAAGAATGTAAAAAAATGGTAAAAGATATTGTAAAAAGAGAAAAAGATTTTCTGAAAGAGAAAGAAAGCCTGAAAATAGCCAATGACTTTCCTGGTAACATGAAAATGTTCTGGAAAGGCGTGGCGAAAAGGAAAAATGGAAGTGTCAAAGTATCGCAAGGTATAAATGATAAAGATGGAAAATTAATTATGGATGAAGATGGCGTAAAAGAACGATGGAAAGAATACTTCAAGGAGCTGTATGATTGCGGTTTGAGTGGTGGCATGAATCAGAGAGCATGGCAAGTATACGAAGATGAAAAAGATGAAATTACGAAAGACGAAGTGTTTGAAGCAGTTAAACACGCGAAAGCGGGAAAAGCTGCTGGGTATGACAGTGTATCAGCTGAACTTATAAAGTATGGCGGCGATCAGATGTTGGAGTGGTGTCACTCTCTTTTCAACAAATGTTGGGAAGCAGGACGCACTCCTTCAGACTGGAGAAATGCAGTCGTGGTCCCCTTGTACAAAGGTAAAGGATCGAAGCTTGACTGCAAAAACTATAGAGCCATAAGTTTGCTAAGCTCAGTTGGTAAGATGTATGCAAGAATTTTGGATCAAAGAGTACGAAAGGTTACAGAAAGCAAGATATGGGATGTCCAAGGAGCGTTTGTGGGCGGCAGAGGATGTATAGACCAAATTTTTTCTCTGCGTATGGTTACAGAAAAGGTCCTGGATAAAAACCAGAAGCTTTTTTGTGCTTTTATAGACCTTGAAAAGGCCTATGATAAAGTCAACAGAGAAAAACTATGGGATATATTGTCAGTGTACGGAGTGAAGAGCAAGCTGATACGCGCAATCGCGTCATTGTATGAGAATAGCGAGGCATGTGTTCGTGTCAACGACACAGTAACGTCGTGGTTCTCTATAAATAGTGGCGTAAGACAGGGGTGCGTGTTGTCACCATGGCTCTTCAATCTGTACATTGATTTCTGCATAAGAGCCCTAAGGGATGAAAATAAGGGTCTGAAACTGAGTACTGTAACAGTGCGTGATTTGATGTATGCAGACGATAAAGTCCTGTTAGCAGAAAGCGTGGAAGAGTTACAGTATCTAGTAAGCATGGTATATGAAGGATGCATAGAGTACGGACTGAGGATGAATGCTAGCAAATCAAAGGTAATGGTCTTTGAAAAGTGTGAAAGCAGAACATCGTGTCAAATAAAAGTAGAGAATGAATGGCTTGAACAAGTCGACGAATATGTTTATCTGGGAAGCATGTTCCAACGGAATGGACGGCCTGATAAGGATATTGAAAGAAGAGTTATGGCAGGAAACAGAGTGAATGGAGCACTTAAACCAGTTATGAATGATCGTAACGTATCAAAGGAAGCTAAAGTTGCCATTCATAACGCAATTGTAGTGCCAACCTTGATGTATGCAAGTGAAACCTGGACATGCAGAAGTCGCATGAAAGTAGAATAAATGCAGTGGAAATGAGATCGTTAAGAAGAATTTGTAATAGAACGATGTATGATAGAGTTAGAAATGAGGTCACTAGGAAAGAATGTAAGATGAAGAAAGATGTAGTAACTAGAATGAAAGTTAACACACTTAGATGGTTTGGTCACGTGGAAAGAATGAATGAAGAACGCTTGACGAAAAAAATATATAAGGCTGACAGGAATGGAAAAAGAGGTCGGGGGCGCCCAAGAAAAGGATGGCTCGACCATGTGAATGATATTCTGAAAGAAGGAAATGTTAGAAGTCTGAACAATAGAAGAACATGCATGAGACGTAGCATGAATGTTGACGAGGCGGTGAATGTATGTCAAGATAGAATAGTGTGGCGTTCTGTTCTCTCTGCCTACCCAGCGAGGGACATGGCGTGATGGTATGTATATTTTTTACGTCGTTGTATGATTTTCAACATAATTTATTAGTAAACAATCTTATCCATAGTGGTGACCCTGACGTGATATAAACCTACAGTGGGAACCCAATCAGCAGTTTTAATATCTTCCCACTATAGGTACCCGACATACTTATCCATACAATGAAAGCAATACATAATTTATTATTTTTAATGTTAAAAATTTTCGCGTCTAAAGTCAACTTTGACAGCACATCCGACATTGGAAAAAGTGACCGAGCGTGTTTTTTAAGGTCTAGTCTTCAGTTACACGCAATTTGGATATGTTTCCAATTGGAAAATCACACTTCATCATTATTCCATACTATTCCGGAGCAGTGCAGAGTAAAAATTTCATTTAATTGGTTGGAATATTTTTGACACTTCGAACGAGGCATATGCAATTCCCTATCGGTGGAGTATCCGTACCGTGAAAACGACGATATTTTACCAATAAACGCAGCTCAGGTATACTATGAATATCTCAAAACGAAATTAATGGGCGTTTAATTACGTTTTTGTGGGCACGAGTGTGTGAAATTTGCACGTGCGAAAAAAAAAATAATGAAAAACGCTGTACAAGTTTCGCAAACCGCATGATTTTAATGAGACATTAGGGGGAAAATATTGCACCGAGAAATAAATTGTAATTAGTATGCGAGGAAGTGAGTAATAAAGCATGAAATATGTATGACTCACCAGCATAGAAATTGCCATCGGTCATGTGAACAGCATAAATCGTTTTATTAATTTATTGAATATAATACACGTCACGAATAGACAAAAATCGTTTTGATACACCGACTAAGAATGGTGCATCCACCATATTTTTTATATATTTTATTTTATTTTTATTTATTTTATTTTACATTTACGGCTTGAAAGCCTATTAAAAAAAAAACAAGTATTGTATTGTATTGTATATATTTTATTTAGATGTAAAAAAAAATACAATTTCTTACATCTAGTACAAACGAAAATAAAAACAAACAATAAAAATAAACAAATCAACATCGGATGACTAAATGAACACACAAAAAAGACACGTATCTATCAATAACAATAAAACACAAAGTAAAAAAATGAAAACACACTACCACAATAGAAGACATCAAAGAACATGAAAAAAAACAATAATAATATAGAATCAAAACAAGCAAAACAGATATTATAGTCTTAGAACATAATATATAAACAATAGAAACACACGATTTATAAAAAAACTTTTGTTTTATGTATTCAGCACCTAAGCGACGAAAAGAGGGAAGACTAGACGCCTCCTTTACACATTCAGGCAAATCATTATAAATTTGTAAGCCTTTGTAGTACACACTATTTTGTGTACCTGCCAGGTTTGTCTGCGGCAGTCTAAAGTCCCGCCTACTTCTCGTCGGGTATGCGTGAACTTCAAAATTGTACATAATATTTTTTTGTAAATAAGGTGGTAAAAGTCTATTTTTTAATTTGTAAATAAAAATTAGCACATTCATAATTATTTGTTGTACACAATGATACAATGATTATGATTAAAACTTGACATTTTATAATAAAAGCAAATTTTATCAAAAACATTATAATATCAAAACACTCCTATACAATGATTGACTATACAATTTTAAAATAAAAGCAAATTTAAACAAACATAATAATATCAATCATAATAATTAGATTTAACTTTTTGATCGTCAGTTCTTGATGGAATTCCATTTAAATTAATTTATATTTTTAATAAATAAAAATAAAAACACTTGTTTAAAATTAATTCCACTATATATTTGAGGACTACAACCTACGACCGGTTTCGTGCTAAGCACATTTTCAAGTAGTCCTACTTGAAAATGTGCTTAGCACGAAACCGGTCGTAGGTTGTAGTCCTCAAATAAATAGTGGAATTAATTTTAAACAAGTGTTTTTATTTTTATTTATTAAAAATATAAATTAATTTCAATCATAATACACTCTACAAAGACTAACGATACACTATGCAATGAGTAGGTCTATACAATGATTAAAACTTTTTATTATAAAATATGTAAAAGCAAATTTAAACAAACATAATAATATCAATATACTATACACAATTAAAAACAAAATCCAAAAAATATATTTGCAGGTCATGAGTTAAAATGTTAAATAATGAAATCGTCGGCAAAAATATCGGAGTGTCTCCCCACAGTATTACCAAGTCTATGTAGCCTTGGTATAGGGGAGTTGTAGGCGTAGTTACTCTGTCTATTTATTTATTTATTTATTTGAAAAAATGGGCAACGTACAATAACATTTTTTTGAACAAATATAATAAATAAGAATAACAACATATGTAATTGTAACTTAATCAGACCACCTTTGATTTCATGTTGCATTACATATACTCACTGCTGGTAACAAAACAATTAATTATTCCTGTCTAATTTGGCTCCTGAAAAGGGTCTTGGACACACAGTATATGTCCACGGACCTGATCTTTTCAAAATTATTATACGTGGTAAGACATCGGAATTGGTTAGAAAATTGTATTATAAAAAGAACATAAAAATGAAAAGAGAACAAAAAAATTGGTTACAAAATTATATTATAAAAAGAACATAAAAATTAAAAGAAAGAACAAAAAAATTACTATTTCTCTTTAAAAAACTTGATATTACTTAATCGAGTTCGGTTCGTATGTGTAAGTTTTCATATTCGATCGAAATATCATTGAAATCTTTGAATTTGACAGTTGTTTTGAACTCACGATAGGTTCACCCACAGTGCCGACCTCTTGCGGTATTTCAACAAAGTTTTCCATGGTGACCAGACCGATACTCTCCGCAATTGAGAGACGGTTCGGTTGGGTTATGTAAGTACTGATTATTGGTTACTGCATGCCTTTATTTATACCCGTATTCACAGACAAATGATAAGGAGGCCTTATGTAGGCATCTTAAAGCTCAAGGCGATTTCGTTATTCGGAGTGAATGTGACGTCACATGCCTTCGGGGATCACCACGGAATATGTGGCCAAAACATGCTGCTATGCGTTTTTTGACAGTGGTCAGCAACTCTCTTTCTTTCTGCATCATATTTAGAACTCTTTCATTGGAGACTCTATTGACCCATGATATTCGTACCAACCTTCTACAACACCTCGAATGCTTCAATTTTTTTTGTTGTTGAGATTTCGAGAGTCCAATCTTCTACAAGAAGACAGTTTAAGCCCATTCTTATTCAACATCATCATGGACAAGATTATAGAAGACATCAAATCATTGGAATTGGGTTACTTTCTCGGAAATAAGAGAATCGATATTGTATGCTATGCAGACGACGCGGTCCTCATGGCTGATTGTGAAGATGACCTCCAAAGACTCCTGCACAAATTCCACATATCGGCGCAACAATACAACATGAAAATCTCCATAGAAAAAACAAAGAGCACGGTAACTTCAAAACAGCCTGTACGCTGCAAACTCGTAGTCGACAATAAGACAATAGAACAAGTTATGCGATTCAAGTACCTGGGCGCTGAAATATCAAGCAGCAGTAACCTTTACGAAGAAGTCAGGGAACAAACGAATAAGGCTGCCGTTGTAGCGGGGTGCTTGCGAACTATTGTATGGAGAAACCAACACATGTTGAAAGAAAGCAAAATGAAGATATACAAGACCTGCGTAAGGCCAATTATGACATACGACATCGAAACCAGAGCCGACACCACGAGAACAAAGAGTCTCTTGCGAACCACCGAGATAAAAACTCTCCGCCCCATCGCAGGTTTAACCATCCGAGACAGAGTACGAAACTCCGAAATTCGGAGGATCTGCGATGCTGAGGATGTCGTGCGATGGGGTAGAAACAGAAGACGCTACTGGAGAGATCACGTCGAAAGAGCGGATTCAGTGAGATTGGTGAAAATAGCGGCAGATGAGATACCGTCAACCAGCAGACCCCCTGGACGACCGCCAAAGAGATGGAAGGACAGCTGGACATCCGCGTCCCAGGAGTGAATCCGAGAATAAACAGTACCCAGTACTAGAACAAGCAGAAGAAGAAGAAGAAGAATCTTCTACTACATGCAACAGTACTGGCATCACGTATGCTTTAACAGCTCTATATTTTGTACTTAGCTTTAGATCTCGGTAACACAGCATTTTTTGCAGATCTCTTTTGGTAGATCTCGCAATCTAAATCCTGATGCTTGTTACGGAATCTAGGTTCCACTCATCATTCAACCAGTACCCCAAGTATTTATACAAATATAAGTAATGAAATGTAACGGGTAAACAGATTATCATTGTATGATCTAAAATGTCATCAGTATCAGACATGTTTGGTTTCCTTTGCGTGTAGACATTATATCAGAGCCTCTTAGGAGTGACACTTTCCTTCAAGGTTCCTTGAAGGCCCAGGGCCTCCTTGATGATCGTATTTGACTTTAAATACGAGTATTAGCCTCGTATAATGAAGATACTGTACGAGGACCTACTTACTTTGATGCGGTCACAAGTTTCAGACATGTTCCTCTTAACCAGACGAGAACGGTTTGCTTCACTCAATTGTGTGGTGCGCACGCCATCTACCTAATAAAACACCAACTAGGCATTTCACCGGAAATGCAACTTTGCATTAATTAGGTACCTCGCAAAATTCTTAACACAAATTTGAATATAAAATTATTTTTGTGCACGACCTTGCCATAGTAATAATAAAGGATAGATGTTTTATCGAAAATACACGAAAATCGTAAAACGAAACAAGATTTATGGCGTTTTATATTAAAAAATAGGACTTTAATTTCTATAGAGAATTATACCTAGCAATTTCTTCCAACCCATAATTTTATTTATTTTTTTTTTATTTCATTTTCGGGAAATTTACAATATAATAACATTTATTATATAGATGCATTAGTATAAGACTAAAACCAATAACAAATTTCCACATTATTAACAATAAATTTTGACTGCTGTGCTTACATACTTAAAGCTACACATGAAAAATATTTCAATCTGAATGCTAGTACATGAGTGTATGTATGTGTGTACGTATGATTGTAAGGATGTGTATATATGTGTGAATGTGTCTATATAAGTGAAAGAGAGAATATATAGGTACCCGCAAGCTCACATAGTTTACTCCGTTCAATCTTGATTTTTCAATCATCCAGTGAAATTCAATCATTATAACTTGAACTGATGGCAGCAGAAAATGAATTAGGTCCCAAAAGAAAAATATCGACATCCAGATGTTCGTGATTATAAATGTTCATCATACGTATGAGGGGTGCGTTTTTCGTGTAAGTATTATTACGGTGCGGTATGTGAAACAAAAGTGGGCTTCGCGTACGACGCGATGGGACGTGTGTTGAAGGAGAGAAGCTCCGTAATTTCAGGACAGTCAATTTATTGCATTGTGTATGATGTTATACAATGTTTTCATATCAACCAAGGATCGTCTCTGTTCCAACGTAAGGATTTTGTGATACAATGTTGCATCCCTATAAGTGGAAAATTCTGTGTGTTCTCTGTAATTCAAGTGTTTTATAAATATATGTTGGATTCTCTCTATGCGTGCTTTGTGTACTTGAAACACGGGTGACCAGATGGGAGATGCAAATTCCAAGATACTACGCACATATGTAAAATAAAGAATTTTTAAGATTTTAGTGTTGAATGGTTTTGAGATGCGGAGAATAAAACCGAGGGTTTTGTAGGCTTTGTCAATTACTGTGTCAATATAATATCTGTTGTGAGACGAACCTAATGTTCGTGATGCAAGACGACCACACTGACACAAATGTCATGGTAAGCATTTTTACTATATTGACATCTGAGTCGACATTTATTTATAAATAAGTAATCAAAAAAACAACATACATTGAATAAGACAGTAAAGTGCTTGAAAATATACATATACAAATGATGGTGAATCTAAATCAAAAGGATCTAGGAAAGGATTAAAAAGATAGATTAACAATGACTACATGCCACCACGATAAGAACTCATACATTGTCGACCTTCGTCCTTCGTGGCTCAGTTGGTTAGATATCTGACTGCTGAGCCAAAGGTCCCGGGTTCGATTCCCGGTGGAGACACAGTTTTTAATTGTGTTTTCAGTCTGGATCTGTGAGACGATTAATATCGTAAGTCTCCAGAATGTGGCAACTTGTTATTGGGTGCGTGTTAAATTAATATTTTACATAGTACCTGTTAGTTGCCCGAGAAGCAATATTAAATAAATAAATACATAATGATTTATCATAATATGAATGTAAATGAGGCAAAACGGGTATGCCAAGATAGAAGAGTCTGGCGTTCGGTTCTCTCTGCCTACCCCAAATAGGGAAACGGCTTGACGGTATGTATGTATGCATGTATTTATTTAAAACATTTTGAGCACGTGTGCACAATCGCGGGATAAACTCCTGAGGCCTAGCGTCAAATGGCGTCAAGAGTCAAATGGCAATATTTTTCAACCAACCATATTCATTTGTTGAGGCAAATTGTTTTTTTTATCAGATTTTTAATTATCTCAATAGAGACGAAATTGGAATATTTATTGTGGGAGAACCGGGAAATCAAGGCACCTACAGGGCTTACGACCTGTCATCGGCTGGTTTACGTGATCACTTTATGCGCTTGCGCAACGTTCACCAATTATGCCTTTTTTTTTTTAATGAGATCCCTATCAATTCAATTTTGAAACTTCTATATATTGTAATACTGAAATTCTTTTCGCTTGAAAATAAGGAATTTTTACTACAGCCATCTATGGGTGAAATTATGAACAACAATCTTATTATTTTTTATTTATTTTGTTGTAACGCCATCTATTGAGAGAATTGTTTTTTTTTTTGTAAATAATGAAAGCTACAATTCTTATATCTGAGGTGACAATGCATTTTTTCGCATAGAAGTCACCCCTGAATTGCGCCAGACTTATAAGGTCATTTTTGTCTTATTTACCTACTTGTACCAATGTGTAAGTAATCACAGGGAAAAGACAGGGAAAAAAATCCAATGTTTGCGCATATGCAATAATAAAAATATTCGGTTTTTTTTATGATGCAAATAACATTATTACCTCAACAATGCATTCCAGGCATACTAAGGTCCTAAGAGACTGTATCTGTGATCTTTTTTGCAATTCCCATTTTAAATATAGATTCAGGCACAATAAAAATATCAGTTTGGTCATTGAGTTTTTTAATATTCTGTAAAGTGGTATCCGGAATCAGGCTGAATTCTGCATTAGTTTTCGGTGTATTTGTGAAAAAAGTTGTAAACAGGCGCTGCCTTGTTTTTCTTAGTAAAATTTGATCTTTCCACATTTTAAGATATCTCTGCTGTTTAATTGGGTCCAGAATTTGAGAGTTATCAATATTTCGAATATGATGGTTGTTCAGCAAAGCTAAATTTTCAATCAACTTAAGATCGGTTAAATTAACCCAGTGAGCACAAACCAATGTCACGGAGAGTTTAGAGTACAAAACCCACTATTTTGTTTTATTTTCTAACAGTTATGTCAATTTGTTAACTTTTATTGGTATTGTGGTAAATTGGTAGAAATCGCCTACCGGCAATAAGTCCACCACGTTACAACTATTTTGTATTACACATTACATAAGTATGATAAAACGAGGGAATTGTGGCCAATAATTCACTCCGCTCAATAAATTTGCGTAACAACCTTTATTTCTTCTTGTAAGATACAATCACTAATTGCATTATTAGAAATCCATTTTTTATTTGAATTAAAATTTAATAATAATAATAATATATCAATTTACAAATTAATATACCTACATACTTATATAATAAACACATTTTTTTTTATTTATATTACCCATTCGTTTTTTTTATATCATTTATGTATATTATGAGTATCTATATCAACTATGACGACCGCCGTGGCACAGTTGGTAAGCCGTTTGGTTTCTGTGCGGGCGTCCTGGGTTCGATCCCGGAAGAGGATATATTATTTAAAATAATTATTCACGCCAATATTGCTTATCTGGGCTGGAAAAATTGTTTAGTGGGAAGAAATTGGCAAATGGCAATAAACTCGCCACTTGTGCAGCGTAAAAGGAAGTGTTTATTATATAGGTATTTATATAAGAACCTTGAAAAAAAACTCCAATTTCGTCAGCTGTCATCGGCTAGTTAACATGATAACAGGTCGTAAGCCCTGTTGGTGCCTGATTTCCCGGTTCTCCTATAAATACATATTCTTGATTCGTCTCTATTGGGACATTAAATTTGTCAATAAAATATCATAAGTGATTGTCTCGAGGCGGTTTGGACATGTTGAAAGAATGAACGATGAACGACTGACCAAAAAAAAAACATGGGTGTAAGAGTGAATAGTAGGGATCGCCACAGAAAGGGATAGCATGACCATGTGAATGATATTTTGAAACATGGAAACATAAGAAGCTTGAACAATCGACAAGCTTACATGGATGTAAATTATGGCGCTCCGTTCTCTCTGCTTACCCCATAAGAAATATGGCGTGTTGGTATATATTTTTATTTAAAATCGATTGAATTCATAATTTGAACTGTATAGAGGAAAAAATACTTCATAATACGCAATACACAAAAAAACATCACGACGAAACTCATAGTAGGTATACATTTATTCAATCATTCATTCATACCATCATGGCACTTACCACCATATGGGGTAACCAGCGACAGGTGTGCGGGTGTGTATAATATTATAAAAGGAAACACATCACATGCGTGCATCCACGCACACCAGTCTTGTCTCACCTAAAAAAGCACTACATTCTGAATGTGTGATGAACCTCATTCCTAATCCATGTGATACGTTTTATTTTGCTTGTTGTATTTTCGATTATCCGACTCTTAAACGATGATAATAGAAAATAGTGTAAGCACTATTCTATGGCGGTGCCTCTACACTATTCCATAGTAGTAAAGAATAACAGAGTTCAATATTATTACGTTTCAAAATTACGTATAATTTAAAAGATAATAAAAATGTCACGTTGTAGAAATACAGGTGCATAATATATCACAAAGTAATAATAATATAATTTATTATTAAATAATATACCTTATGTAAGAATTAATGTGGAATGAATTTAACTATATGAGAAATATATTTTTCTCTTTCTTCTTAAGATCAATCAAATACAAAAAATGAAAGGGATATAGATTCGCTTGAATTAACTTACAAAATCATTAAATTATTCGCATGATATAACCCAATAAAACGGATCATTGTGAGAAATACAGTGCTTCAAATGCATATTTATTTTTCATTTTTATTTTTTCTGGAATCAATTAAATATCTTTTATAAATTTGCTAGCGTGCAAGAACTGAGTAACAATGGAATTTATGTACTGAGTAAGTGTGTGTTATGTATGTGAGTAACTGTGTTTTTTTTTACTATCCACTGCAACAGAATAGCGGAGAATTATGATTTTACAAATCAGATGTAACTAAGTTTAGTTTGTCGATCGACAATTCTTGATAGAACTCTATTGTATGTTGATATGTTGAAAATATAAAATACTTGGTAATAGTTCTATTGTATTTATTAGATTATCGACGCGTTTCGTGCAAGGTTCATCGTCAGAATAATTCTGACGATGTGCCTTGCACGAAATGTGCTTATTCTGACGATGCGCCTCGCACAAAATCCGTCGATAATCTAATAAATACAATAGAACTTTTACCCAGTATTTTTATATTTTTATAACACATCAAAATCAGATGTATTTTTTGCATAAATTTTTAACAGGTACCTTGTTCATTGTACATACCTACAGATTGCATACATGGTCAGTGTTTTTTTATACAATTAACAAGGTAAGTGTGTTTTTTTACAAAATTTTAAAAAAATAGAAAAGTCGTGAAAGTATTTTTTTTCCACAAGTTTAGCATGAAATTTTAGACTGAACAAATAGCAAGACCAAACGATGGACCAAAAAGATCTTAGAATGGCGACCGAGAACAAGCCGAAGAGGTGTTGGCAGACCCCAGGCAAGGTGGTTTGATGACATCAAGAAATGTGCCGGAGGGAGATGGATGCAATGTGCCCAAGACAGGGAGTTGTGGAGGATCAAAAGGGAGGCCTATGTCCAAGAATGGATGAAAACTGGCTGAAGAAGAAGAAGAAGAAATAGCAAGATTATTCAGGATTACGTAATAAAAGATATAATATGAGAAAAAGGAATTTTTATGACTGTGGCACTCGAAAAGCTGAAAAATGCGTTTTTATACATGAATTTAAACAGATAAATAAATTCACAAAGTCCCAATATTTCAAAAACGAGCGACTTTTACACTAAGATCATATATATCGATATGGTCAATTATTATGAGTCGGTCTGTCACCCATTTACAAGATGACGTTGACTTACTGGACATCTTGTATTGAAAGTTTCATTATGATCAAAATTTTCTGCCGATCAACCACACTAGTATATGTAGGTAAACATAACTAGCAAATAATTATTAAAAAGAGGAAATAACGTCAGTAAAAATAAAAAAACAACAAAAATAAGATTGATACTAATTACTAATACAATTGGATCGGATATTTCATTCCTTTTCTTTCCATTACATTCTTATTACATACATTCCATATTATTACATTTCATTCCATTTAAGAACAGCTTACAATATATTTATTAAAGGTATATTAATTTATTTATTAATTTATAAACCTTTTTAAAGTTTTTGTTAAAATGTACCACAAAGATAAAAATACGATATTTGATAATACTTTTTAAAGTTCTTTTTTCATGAAAAAATGTAAGACAAACAAGAAAGAAAAAAAAATAAGTTCCTTCATTATATAATTATTTGTATCTAAATTAAATAATATTCAATTTCAAATAAGTTTCATTGAAATATAATAAAATCATTGAAACACGCATAATTTGGATTTTATCCCTGCTGCGAGTCACAAACTAATAGTTGCAGTGAAATAGTTACATTTAATTTACATACAAATAATTTCCAATTTCAATCACTGGATGCATTCACTTTTTCCCAGTAAAGTAGCATTGTTTTCCAACTTCCTAAGTATTAATTTACCATAGAGCCGATAAAGAAATATAGTGCACGATACTATGATAGGGCTAGATCAGTCTTTATCGAGGCTCCGGGCGAGCGACAACTTTTCACCAAAATAATCATTTCAATAATGTGTGTGAATAATATCTATACCTATATTATTTAAAATAATTATTAAAAAAATAAATTTTAAATAAAATTTTAAAATACATAAAAAAATTAAGGATAAGTGACGGCCACCGTAGTGGTAAGCGGTTCGGGTTCGGTGTCGACATCCCGGGTACGAATCCCAGCAGAATTTTTTTTTCTTTAAATTCATTTGTCACTGGGTGTAAGGACGTGTTTGAATAAATAAATAAAATTAATCAAGTGAATCCGAGTATTATTGAAATGGATTATTTATTAAATATTTTAATTTAAAAATACAAATATACCTAGTTATATATACCACATTTAATAATAATTTAATATTTATTTATTTTCGACTAAATTTTTTCTCAGTATACTTCGCCATACACATAACAACAGATGAAATCCATAGTAAGAACTCACTGCATGATTCCCGTTGATATGCTGTTGTCAAAAATACGATAAAATTTGCAAAATTAGTAACAATACACACATAATGGTATTAGAACCCGGGATTCTAGAGTCAGTTTATGTTGTGAGACCATACAAAATTCATACTTGTACGTTGTCAAAATATAAAAGCTGTTTTTTTTCTGCAAATGGGTACCACATCAGGTAACAATGGTTGGATACTATGAGCCCTGAGCATTAGTGGCTTTCGGAAATTACAACGTTCAAAGTGTTGATAATTAACAGCACCTATAGCACAAGCATTTATACTTAGTTTGGGGAATGTAGGAAGATGTATATGTACTTGTTTAACAAGGAAATATTCATTAAAAAAATTGTCGATAAATGATTGGTCCAGTTTATTATGGCCTTTTTAGCCGAAACGGTCGCCGGAAGTCAAATAAATTCATTGTTGAATATATATGTGTTCATATTTATCAATATTTGTGTTGATAATTGCTATTTAAACACGTCAGTTTTAAGTATATACTTAGTCATGGTATAATGGCTGTTTTTTTTCTGTTAAAGAGTACCACAGCAGGAAACAACGATTGGATAATATGTACCAGGAGCTGTGGTGGTTTTAAGAGATAACAACCTTCACGATATTAAAAATTGCTATTTAAAAACGTCTGTTGTAGTATGAAACGTTATTATACAGCGTGATTCGTTTATATTTACTACGGAAAACAGGAAACACGCCTTCCCATGACAGACACCTTTAAATAGACAAAAATTTATTAAGATTTAAAGGTGTCAGTCGGCGGGTGTTCATCAACCAAATGTCAGTCATTCAATGGAAGGCGAGTTTTCTAATAGTGTTCCGTAGTTAATATTTAAAAAAACACGCTTTCTACTATAACTGACGTGACACAAAAGCAATTTTCAACACTTTGATCTCTATAATCTCCGAAAGCCACCATTGCTCACGGTACATAATATCCAATCAGTTTTACTTGCTGTGGTATACTTTAACAGAAAAAAATCTGCCTTTAAAAAATGTATGGAAGTTAATATTTTCGATATTTACTATGGATACCTTTCCCGCTATTGTAGCTTATTTTTTTATTTTTTGTATTTATATATTTTGTACTTACCAGTATGTAATTATTTTTAGTGACAATAGTGTAAAATATTTATAGGATTTGCCCCGTTTATTTTACCAATTAAAAAAATTATAAAAATTCATATTATCATCCAATCGATTCTACCTGCTGTGGTGTCCTTTAACAAAAAAAAAAAACAGCCTTTATACTATGACGTAAATTTTGATGTCGCTGGCTCTTGGTAAATTAATCACTATTAATTGACCAAGACATTGCTTTTACACCTCTAATTCAACATATTATTATAATATAGACACGTCAATATCATATTGAAAAATTACATTCGATCTCAATGGCCTAGTAATATGTCGTAATTAATTTCTTCTAGGTTGTTTTTTTATTATTTAATTTAGTATTTCCATATGTAAGTGACTAATGAGGTACGCTATTAAATCAACCAAAACACTAAACTATTTATAGATAATCTTATAACAACCAATTTAAATAAAAATGAAAGTTATTAATTTAAAAAGTGGTTCGCCAAGCTCTTATTAAATTTTATCACATTGGTATTATGTATACATACATATATTATTACTATGAAAACGGTTACGTTTCATATTAAAATACTTGCTCTACTCACCGCTAGGCTCGTGCCCTCTTTCCGACGCCCATAATCATGACGATGTATTAAAATAAAAATAAAATGAGCTGTGGTTGACACGAAACTCTTCAATATACCAGCCACTGAAATTTTTTTTCTTTGAATCATGTCTGTTTTCTAAATATTAATAATCAATTCTCTTCAAATATATTAAACTAATTAACGAAAATATAATTCAATTAAGCAGTTGCCAAACACGATTATAAAATTAAATATTTTCGACATATACTTAAGTGACTAAAGACCATTCCAAAGCGGTTCTTGCTTAATTTTTGGTCCTACATATTTAATTAAATTGATTTTAATACAGTTCAATTTGTTATTTGACACAGCCGATTTCGTGTCGTGCGTCGTGCGTCCTCAGAAAGAAAGGACGTATCAATTAATATATTTGTGATTCAAAAAAGTGATTATTTGTAATAAATATAATTGTTTCAAATGACGTCCTATATATCTATTATAATTTAATATTAAAAATAATGATAATGAACGAATAAATCTTTAAAATTGTACACACAACTTAGTGAATAAACAAAGTTTTTATCTGAGTGTAATACGATAATTACTTATAATGTCGTGGCTACCACCAGATTTAGCAAGTCTATGCACAGTCCACAGCACGTCGACAGCCTGTGCTCCAGCATCGTTCATGTTCGTGGCCCTCATCACGAGGTTGTTTGGACAGCCCAAGGATCAAACGTTAACAAAGGGCAGTGGATACTCGGGCTTTTACAGCCCCGACATCAGCTACAGTCCCCCAGTTTTCAACGACGTCCAATCCACTCGGATGCCGTTCGTTCCCACGCAGAATCCAGCACCTTTCTTCAACCAGAACTCCCACAGCACCAAGTATCCAGACAACCACAGGCCCAACGGGTTCGGCTTTTCAATTTCTTCGCCGTATTCCAACCTGACCTACGACTCGACCCTCTTCGACACGTACGTAGACAAGAGCTTCCAAAAGACGAGGGCGTCTATCCAAAAGGCCACCGAGGACCACATCTCGAATTTCGCCAAGTCTTTCGGTTTTAACTTTGACGACTTTGGACACTTTGGAGGTACCAAGTCGAAGGGAGCTTCGGCCAGGTCTGACTCTAGGAGCAGATCCAAGAGGCAGCCGAGTTACGAGGACGAGTTTGATTTCATCGTCATTGGCGCGGGTTCTGCAGGATGCGTTCTGGCCAACAGATTGTCGGAAATCAAGGATTGGAGGGTGAGTCCATATTTTAATTTTTATTAGTACCTATACGCGAATCATCCATTAGCTCATTAACAGAACATTCGGAATAGTTACAGGTTATAAAATAAAAACAGACATAGAACATCACGGAAGGACAGAACTTACGAAAATTCTGAGTACTTAACAAATTACCAATAAAATAATTCGCATTTTTTTAAGTATTCATAAAATTGGTAACTGTCAACCATATAATTTTTGCAATCCTCTTTTTTTTATATCCAACTTTTTTTATGATTATGACATGAATATTGTGTACAACATCCACTAACTAAATAAGGTTATCAGTGGGTTACTATGGCATACTAATCTTATAATCTAAACATAATTAATTGCTTAGCAATGGAAAAATTAAAAATCGACATTTTATTATATACAAAAGATAATAAAAAAAAACTTAAATTACAGAACAGAACAAATTAGTATCAAAAACAACAAATATTATAAAAGAAATGAAAAATATAGCAACATTTAAAAACATTAAATAAAATATAAACAGAAATAACAAGGAAAAACATTATTCGCTAAAAATATACTTTTTGCGTGTTAATTTGATCTTATTGTACGAATTTAATCCAATCAAGTCTGAGGGAAAGCTATTGTTGGTGTTTCATCATAATAATTATTGACTCTAAGTATATTATATTTTCCGTAAATTTTAATAGGATGTTCGTTTAGCCTTGTAAAGGTCTAAATAATAAAATGATTTGTATAATAAAATGACGGGTCCAGGGGGGCAAGTCTGGTTCAACCGGCGAAATCAAATGTATTTGAGCAATACCTACACAAAATCTTTTATAAGTTTTGATTTGATCTGGGACGCGTGCGAGTCATGTCAACGAATTGACCTATGACCTCTTCTCTATGGTTTTGAAATGTCAAATCGCGTCGGGAATTGTTTTGTTGACATATACTTTGACGGGCATTTTGACCTGATTGTGATCTGTTATGTTATGTTATGTTATGTTATGTTATGTTATGTTATGTTATGTTATGTTATGTTATGTTATGTTATGTTATGTTATGTTATGTTATGTTATGTTATGTTATGTTATGTTATGTTATGTTATGTTATGTTATGTTATGTTATGTTATGTTATGTTATGTTATGTTATGTTATGTTATGTTATGTTATGTTATGTTATGTTATGTTATGTTATGTTATGTTATGTTATGTTATGTTATGTTATGTTATGTTATGTTATGTTATGTTATGTTATGTTATGTTATGTTTTGTTATGTTAGCTATGTGTCTGTTTTGTCTGATGTTTATTGAAGTCGTGGTTAATAATTTATTAGTACAAAGCACCTTGATTGTTGCTTTCATTGTTTACAAAAACCAATTTCTCAATAGATGAATTACAAAAAAGATTACAAAGAAAATTACAAATTACCAAAATTCCCATAAAGGCACCGCCTGTGTGTGGATATTCGATATAAAGTCTGTCAAAAAATACTTCTGACAAGTCAAGCGTCTTGCAGTGAGACATGCAGTTATGTTCTTAGTCCAGACTAATACCAAAACTTCAAAACTTACAAAACTCCTCACTACATGTTTATTATACGCATAATTTTAAGAAATTATACATACAAACATACCATCACGCCATGTACCTCGCGGGGTAGGCAGAGAGGACCGAACGCCACATTTTTATATCCTGGCACGCATCACTCGCCTCGTCCACATTCATCCATTGTCTCATACTCGTTCGTCTTTCAGAAAATCGTTCACACGGTCGCGCCATCCCTTTCTTGGGCGTCCCCGACCTCTCATTCCATATGACCAAACCATCTCAATGTGTTCACTTTCATTCTAGTAATGACATCTTTCTTCATCTTACATTCTTTCCTTATGTCCTCATTTCTTACCATGTCATATACATCGTTCTATAACAAATTCTTCTTAACGATCTCATTTCAACTGAATTTACATACTCTGCTTCCATGCGTCTTCTGCCATGTCCTGGTTTCACTTGCATATGTACGTCAAGGTTGGCAATACTAGCGTTATGAATGGCGACTATGGCATCCTTTGATATATTGCGATCATTCGTAACTCATCTTTGTGCTCGATTCACTCTATTTCCAGCTATAACTCTTCTTTCGATCTCCTTATCAGGCCTTCCATTCCGTTGAAACGTGCTTCTCAAATATGCATAATTCGTCGACTTGCTCGAGACAATCGTTCTCTACTATTAATATTAATTAAGGAATTATTAAATATTATAAATTACATTATTCTATAGCAGTGGAGTCTGAAATGATTACGTTCCAAATCAAATGTTTGTAAATAAAAGATAGGTATTATTTTTTGTTAAAAGTATGTATACGTTGATTGGACATGGGCACATGTTACAAAAACCACATTACAAAATGTTACAACAATTTAGTAAGACAGTTGAACTTGCGTAAAAATTTTAAAATAAATTATTAACAACAAATTTTGCAAATCCGTCTAGTGTTAAATGTCATTAGTTCCGACGGATAAGAATAATTACCATGACTCAATATTGCCATATTCGATTAATTTGGTTTATAATTTTTTTAACGACAACATCAGTAACGAAAAATAGTTGAATATCATAAATATTTTTATTATACTATTTTTCTTTAATAACAAAGAATACTTCATTTCATTCATACCATCACGGCATATCCCACAATGTGGGGTAACCAGCGAAAGGTGTGCGGGTGTGCATTGCCTTATAAAAGGGAGCACAACATATCTGTGTATACCCACACACCAGTCTCGTCTCACCTAAAAAGGCACTATATTCAGAATGGGTGGTGAACCTCATTGCTGAACTATGTGAGATGTTATAGTTGCCTGTTGTATTTTCGATTACCCGGCTCTTACGGGACACTTGAAAACAAAGTTCCTAAAAACAGAACAGATTATGTAGAACGTCAAAATACAAAAATGTCAAAAATATACACGCCGAAGACAAGAACAAAATCCAACTGAATCCAACAAATGAATAAATTATAGCAAACCATCAGTCAGTCGCGGAATTGACAAGATAACATAATATTCAAAATAATTGTAAAATCATGACAGATCCAATTTTACGAAGTATAAATTAAGTTTATGAAGGAGCAATGGATCAATTGTTCGCCGTGTTTCACAGATCTATCTATACTCTCACGTAAATCATGAACGATCGCACCGAACTAGATCGTCGATCTCAGAGTTCACAAGTTCGATGATCTTTTCATCTAGGAAATAGCATCAGTACCTATGTACATATTCTTATAGCGTCTTATTTTTAATTAATAAAAGCAATTAAAAATACTTTAAACTACATTCTTAAAGAACTGTCTGTATGAACAATTAAGTTACGTGTCAGAAATTATAATGGTTTACAAAATATTTTCATTAAAACTTGAATATACATTTCTTTAGATATTCAAATTAAGCTAAATGAAAATAATAAAAATATAATTGTGATATTTTAATGTTCAAACGCGCGGAGTTTTTAATATATAATTTTACAGTCTAAATGCTATCTCAATTGCTAAATAATACTTTTATATTAGAATACTTTTATATTATAAATGATATTAATATCTAATATAAAGAATACTTTTATATTATAAATGATATTAATATCTAATTACTTAAAATGTGGGTTTTTGTAAAAAACTTACGGTCTTAGGTGTTAATCAAACAAAAATGAGTACCTATGTTTCTATACGGTCTTACTTATTATATTTCGTTAATAGTGTACTTAACGCATAACTAGATAAGCACGACAAAAATAGTTAATATCGGTATTAAAAAATCTTTATAAACGTATAGTAACTTATAAACGTATGATCACAAAATATACAAAATATAGTAGGTAGGTAAATAAAGTGTAAAAATGCATACAAAAAACAAACATAACCAATCTATAAACAATGAAAATGAAAATAAGGCAAAAAGAAATATAAATAAATACATATAAAAATACATTCAAAGAAAATTTAACCAAAATAATAAGCAGAACAACAAATTTAGATATAAAAGAACAAATAGGTAAACATAATAGGAAGTATTAAATATTAATACAACGAAACATAATCAGTGGAATTTAACACGTAGGATATTCCTGTTGTTATTGATACCTATTGTCCATATACGGATACATATCATTAGCATATTCATTGCTCAATCTCTGAATTCTGTTTGTAATTATGTTTATATTACCAAATAACAAGACGAGAAAAATACTTAACTAAGAAAATAATAATCTACCAACTCTGTTAGCATGCAGTCAAGTGTCTTGTGATGAAAACACTTAATCAGTGGATATATTATTATCATGTGACCAAGTACTTTGTGTTGTTGATCGGGAAATATCAAATATCTTAACTAACCCACAGTAATGAAAGTTGAAACGACAAAAGATTTAAAAACCTGATTTCTGTTTAAAAATTTAGATATAAGATTTGTGGACGGAGTTCTGGTTCTTGTTTCAACTCCAACTTACAATAGTTTCCGATTAGTTTTCTACGCGGAGCAAAGATTCCCTGTCATTTCAACATCCACCGGCTCGCACCGAACTCTCACATCAGCATCTTACCACTAATATGTCACCCAAGGTTTTCTATCATATGACTTCAGTCTATAGGAAAAAAAATCTATCAATTGTATTATTCAAAATATGTATATTATTTTTTTTTACATTTGTTGTATTTTTTTTTATTTGCGACCAACACCCGCTTCACTGGGAACATACCCGTATCGGAGCAAGTATCAAAATGACATTTTATAATCATATTGACACATCACAATTGTACATTAAAAATAACTAAAACATTAAGTAATTCCTTATAAATTTCAAGTTGCAAATTAACAGCAATAATACAAAAACACAACACTTTTTATATATGGAATCACATATATTTGTGGAATTAGAATAAATCTGCTCTGACTAAGGAACTAGGTGGATATTTCCTATTGTTCTTCTTAAAATGAAACATATAATTCTTAAGAAAAAAAACTGAATGATAATGAATAAATGCGTTTCACTAGGCAAGCAACTGAACTGAACTTCTCTGTGCCTATAATGAAAACCTCGTTTGGACAGAGACGTTGCTTCTAGAACATTTAATAAGCTCGACAAAAAAATTAAGCAAATGAAAAATAGTCATGCTTTTAATACTAAAATAAAGGAATGGCTCTTAGTATCAGGCAGACACTATGTAGAGGAGATTTTTCACACATAGCTTTTGACCCCATACTTTATTTTGCTCTATATTAGTGCAAGTATATTAGTGCAATTCTTTAATTTTATGTTTTTTTTCCATTGTTGTTTGTGATATTATCACTTTTTATATACGATTGATGTTGGCATCAACTTATACAGTGTCACTGTCTCGAGAAGCATTGGATAATTATTGTAATGTCATCAATGTTTGTATGAATAAATAAAAAAATGAAATCTTTTTTCCTTTTCCTTTTTATTATTATGTAACTTTTTATGTGTTGCTCTTACTCTTTTCTTTCACCCTCTCTCTTCAACATTGTGACACCACCAACCCATCTGATCATTCTAATATATGGTCCAAAATCCTTTATTTTATTTAAATATACTTTTATATTAAATTTAAATATATATTTAAATCGAACATTTTATTTGATTTTAATATATTTTTTTAAATTTTATTTGGAAACATAACAGTTTTTTTGAACAATTGAATGTTTATAAAAAATTTAATGTTTTTAAAGGCAATTATAATGTTTTACAAAAAGTATTTTAAGATATTTACCATATTTACCTTATTTTATTCAAGAAGAAAACATCAATAATTAAAAATAATATTTATTTAACACGCACCCAATAACAAGTTGTCACATTCTGGAGACTTGCGATATTAATCGTCTCACAGATCCACAGTACTGATAGCACAATTAAAAACTGTGCCTCTACCGGGAATCGATACCGGGTCCTTTGGATCAGCAATTAGATACCCATCCAACTGAGCCACGAAGGCCGACTAACACGCGTTCCTTTTTCTTGAATACCTCACCTCAAGGGCGTAACGATGCGTGATATTCGATCGTTCAACCGTCCCGTGAAGCGCTCGCTTTATGGTCACAGTGTCACATCAAGGGGGTACCATCAACAAAATGTAATAAATAAATACTTGAGAATTATCCTACCAAGATTAACGACGTTTTAATATTGTGAAGAAAATCTCATTTATCTTCTCTTATATAACAATCGCAAACACGTTCGTACCCATCCGCCCGCCGCGCCGATAACTTCCTTCAAGGGGAGTAAATTCGAAAATAAAGAAGTTAAAATTTCATAACTCATTTCCTACAAACTTTATCGGAAAATAACTCGGCGACAAGTGAAAAATTAATTTTAACCCGCGCGGAACTGAGCCGAACGTTTTGTGCCTTTGACAGTTTTCCGGTACAAAAGTACCCCTGACGCACAACTAACTATAGATGTTATTTAGATTAAAACTTTAAAAGGTACCTACTTATTTTATACAAGAGGCAGAAACTGAACATTTTATTAATATCTCGTTTCTACGACGACATTGATATGGTACCATTTTAGTTTCTCTTTTAGAAAGGTTTGTGACACCTTCTCCCTTGCTATATCCCAACTCTGTCTGTGCCGACTGTTGGGGTCAGATCTCCTCGTCTTTAAATTGAAGGTCCTTCTGTCCTGTATTATGTCACCTAGGCCATGTCTCAGCAATTGGTTTCATCCGGGAATTCTTTGATCTTCCTCAGGATTTAAGTCGAGGAAGATCCATAAGGATTGATTGGTTTATAAAAAGGTTTCATCTATGTCAATCTAGTTCTCAGATATTTCTAGAACTCGACATGGCTGACATGTGCGCTACTTCGAAAGAACAACAGCAACAGTGAGTGCGCCTGTCTAAGCTTTCAAAATGCTCTCGCATCCTGGAAAATGAGGTTTTAATTTTTTGTTTAAAGAGTGCAAGGATTTGGAAGATGGTCAGCCTTTGAAGGAAAAATATATGAAATTGAATATTTTTATTGTTATAATATATACGTAAACCGTAAACATTAGATTTTTAGTAGCTTTCATTATTTACAAACCAATTTCTCAATGGATGGCGATACAAAAAAGGCTTTCTTCATCATATCATAGATGGTGATAGTGTTCCAAATTCTTGTCAAACGAAGAGATTTTCATGATTAACATACATAATTATATAGAACTTAATTGTAATGATAAGAGACCTCAATAAGATGGCATAATTGGTGAACGTTGCTCAAGCGCATAAAGTGGTCACGTAAACCAGCCGGTGACAGGCCATAAGCCCTATAGGTGCCTTGATTTCTCAGCTCTATAATATTCCAATTTCGTTTCTATTGAGCTGTTCAAAATTTGTCTTAAAATATGTGTAATTATTGGTATATTCTGACTTGAGCGATTTCATTCACATAGGTTTTACAAGAACACTTATTAAATTATGTAGTTAGGAAATTTATTTGGATGTATGTTTTTGAATAACATATTATGTAGTACGGAAATTTATCTGGATGTATGTTTTTGAATTACATATTATGTAGTAGGTACGGAAATTTATCTGGATGTATGTTTTTGAATTACATATTATGTAGTACGGAAATTTATCTGGGTGTATGTTTTTGAATTACATATATTTTGTAGATAGAAAATATTTCTCAAGGTATGCTTTTTTAATTACATATATTTATTTATTAATTATTTTATTTTCTTATTTTTTATCACAGCATTTAAATAAGCTTCATTAAAAATACATAACTGCTGCCCAACTAGTTATACCTGTTCTAGGGCTAGAAGTGTACATATTTTTATAATATTTCAGAGGAGACATATAAGTTGTACCTTTTTGCATTTTTTTAAAATATCTAAACGATATAGGCTATAGTAGGCATTTTGGAAATAATTTCCTTAATACCCTCAAAAGATACGTCTTTGAAATAAGGAACAGTTTGTATATACATCTTTATTTTATTGCATGAGTTTTTTGAATTTTGAAATTGTTTGATACTATTCTTGTAAAATTAGTAATAAAACACCCTTTCTAATTTTTTTATTGTAACTAAAAAAACTACAAGGCCTATGAAGTTGAGTTTAACTTCAATCGAAAGAGAATATGAAAATATACCGGCTGAGTTTTTAATTCTCATAATATTTTAATAACTACTCTTGCTATTTAAAACGAGTGGGTTGTGGCCAACGCTAAACTCCTCACTAACAAGTCACTATAGAGTATTCAAAGTTTCTATAGAAAGTTTTCGGCAATTTTATGAAATTAGTGAGTTTAATTCTTTTATTATTTAAATATATTATTATGAAAAATTGATATTTATTAATGACATTTTATTTAAGTGATGTGCCCTTTTAGCAATTTGAAAATAAAAATAACAAATTTCGAGTTTCCTGAGCATGGGAGTCACTTTGAAATATTTGACAGTTAAAAAAAATGAAAACCACTATTCAGATATCCTTCAAAATCTAATGAGGTCTATGCGAGTTTTTGATATACAAATTTGCAAAATTTGAAAATAATCGAATGAGCACTTTAGTCTATAATCGATAATCTAGAATAAACACGCCGTACGTAGTATATTATAGTACACAGCACACACACACACAGATACATTGTGATAAAACTTTCAGAATGCAATCCCAGCATGATACTAGTTGATAATCTGCAATAAAAAATTACTTTAAAAATTGCGAATTCATAAATCCCCTTGGGGTAGTGAGGAGTAAAAACAATGTTAAGTTCAACCCCTTCTTCATAAGGATTCATATTTTTTTCGTGCAACTCTCCAATAATATCTAAAAATTTAAGTCCTGGCAGCACCGTCTACCGTGGTTGACATTTGTCATTTGACAGATATTATACGCGTTCGTTCTGTCATTTGATAAAACATTTAAATAATTAATCAGCATAATATTATATTATAACTTTTTATTTTATGTAGCTTCACGGGCAACTAACAGGTACAATGTCAAATAATTATTTAACATGCACCAATAACAAGCTGCCACATTCTGGAGACTTACGATCTGCTTATGGTATTAATCGTCTCACAGAGCCAGACTTAAAACACAATTAAAAACTGTATCTCCACCGGGAATCGAATCTGGGACCCTTGGATCAGTAGTCAGATACCTAACCAACTGAGCCACGAAGGCCGAAGATAGAAATGATGCGACTATTTTAATTTTATGTTTCCCCCAGAGACAATCCAACTAGCAAACAAGTCGTATAAATAAGAGTTATACCTATGACTTTTAGTCGTATAGGAGTTTTATAGTGGTTATTAACTAACTCTGTTAGTCGTATAGACGTTGTACATCTGACGGTTAAGTCCTCTAACTAAATAGTCTAATTGCAACGTCCAATAAACGTTTTTGCAACGTAATTATACAAGGATCACATAATGGTCTTAATCGAAACGTTAACTTAACAAATCTGTAAGTCGTAAAAACATTTCAGTTGTATAAAGATTTTTAAAAAGACAATATCGTCATAAAAAGGGTATTATTATAACATCTAAACAACTTATTGGCCTATAAACGTTTTAGAAAAAACTTTAATAGACGATTGTATAGTGGTATTATGGATGACTTCAATACGACATAAAATTATTAGTGTGACGTTTATATACCTATTATCAACAGTTGGTTTTATAAATGAAAAACAAAAACTTTTATAAAACATAATATGTAGTTGTCGATGAACCTGTTATATTCCTTTTATATGACAATATGTTTTATAGATGTTAAGTACAGACTTTTATAAAACAAAATTAAACATTTTGTTTTACATTTGGGAGAAATTAAGAGAACATAAAACACTGAATCTAGTAATTGAATATAATATGATTTATTAAAACACCCTAATACATGATGAAGTTACATGTTAGTTAAGATAAATATCACGTGCGTTAAAAAAGTTTTATACGTGAATTAAATCAACGGAAACCTAATGTTTTTTGATATTTTTCTGCATTTTGAACAAACTTGACTTGAAAAAACTATCTCCAACATTGATAAACTGCAGCGTAATAAATATAATATTAAAATAAAATTATACACTTCGCTGTTTGTGAGTCAATAAAAATGATTACAAACACTATTCTTTTTGGCATCAAATTAAAAACATATATTTATGTATATTTTTTATAATAATTTGTGTGTTTTTTACTGACTTTATTTCCCATTTTTCTTAAATATTGAAAAACGCAGAAAAACCAACTAGATAATTTAATTTTCTATAAAAACATATACACTATCGCAGTGCATCTTGAACTTTTCTTACGGGGAATCTCAGTAGTTTGATACTTAATCTCCATACATACATACCATCAAGCTGTTTACATATTCGAGAGAGGAAAAAGTACCTACTGACCTTCACACAAGTCTTGCCTGACATACATTTTTTATATAAAAAACAAAATATCTTAAAAATATTCAATAATTTAGATGCTAGGGTTCATAGTTTGGTACGTTTATTTATTTTTATTTATAAAATACATGGATTTTTACGTATTCTTTTACTATACACATACTATCAACAGTTGGATGTAATGTGTTACATGTAGGGAATGCAATCCCAAACGGGATCCCGAAATACCGAGATCCCGCAGACATTTTGCGGGACTAATCTCGGTCGAAAATTTTGCGGGATCCCGCTGGACTGGCGGGATTACAGAGAAGCGTAATTCATACGTGTTACTCTTTGTTGATTTGTTGAGGAAACGGATTTCAGAGCGGCGAACTAACTTGACAGCGGTTTTATTATATACTTACATGATCCATATAAGTACGAAGAAGACAGTAGTCAATTTATTAATGTTGATGACACATTTAGTCTACCTTCAAAAAGTTTAATATGCAAGACAATCAAAACTATAGTCGAAAGGCTAGAGTACACGGACATGGGTAACAACGCAGAAGCCACTGCTCCTGCTGACGCTGATGAACCTTAGGATGACGACACTCCTCTCGCAAATCAGGAGACATACGCAGCAGCAGCAGCACCAATGTCACTTCAAGACGAACTCAAACTTACTTTGATTAGTATGAAGAGTTCGAGATCAACAGCCCAACAACCTAGATCTGGCAATATGAGCAACATTGAGGTTTTGATAAAGAAGGAAATGAATTATTTCGAGTCCGGTGGAAAGGCACATACCTTCAATTCACTTACAATGCGCAAATGACTATTGTGCCAACCAGCGTGGAATCTGAACGAGCTTTTTCAGCCACTGGCTACCTTGTGTCCAATATCAGAAGCCGTTTATCAGACGACACAATACTTTAACTTTTATACGAAGCTATTTCCAAAATAATGTTTAAACTTATGATGCTTATTGTACAAAAATATTGTTTGTCGTGTGAACGTTATTATTTAAATTTAATTTGTAATATATATTTATGTCTCATTTTATTCTTTGCCAATTTATGACAAACTTTACCGATGTCTAACTAAAGGTAAGTATGTTAATAAACCATTTAAAATGTCCCAAAGAACGTGTTTGATTAGGTATAAATTTAAAACTCTAAAAACAAGGTTGGTAGATCGAGGTATTAATTAGGTCTTTATTATACGATTGATAAGATATCTAAGTCCACCCTGCTGGATCCCGCAAATACCTGGATCCAGCGGTACTAAGATTGTTCAGTCCCGCAAATACCTGGATTGACATCGTCCTGCGGGATTGCATTCCCTAGTTACATGCAACTAATTATACTATGAATTTCAACCCTGCCAAAACAATCAACAATGGCGCTCGATCGCAGTTGTTTAAAAAACCTTTACTTGACTAACAGTCGTTCAATGACTTGTACTACATACAATGGCTGGTTCAATGACGTGTACTATAAATTATTATATTGTACTATTTTTCAAAAATAATGTTTATCTATTAAATCAGTTTTTTGTTCACATAATTTCATATTTTATTCTAAATTCAATACTTAAACCATAACTTAAACTTTAGATTTATTGGCAGGTACTTATTATTTGAAAATCAGTAATTTATCATTCTTCAACACTTAGGTGGGCTATTTCAATTATTTCTAAATAAATATTTGGTTTGTTAAATATGTTAGTTCAATTAATTCAAAATTTGGTTTATATTTTTTTTGTTTGACCATATAGAATGAACTTAAGATGAACGGTTAACAAATAAAAATTTGTACCTATATAATACAGTAGTGGCCAAAAAAATGGAAACTATTTTTTACTCGACTAAATTATAAAGAAAATCTTCCTTCTTAGATTTCTAAATGAATATTTCTAAAAAAATATTATTGCCTTGTCTTTATTATAGTGTGGGTTATGCATGAATTATCATTTATACATAAAATATTCAGATATAATACACATTTTATTAAAATTATTGTACATTGAATAAAATATAAAAAATATTGTGCTCAGCTATGGAAAATTGTTAATGACAATAAAATTTAAAATTCACGTGTTTAAGATAAATCACTTTAGTATTTAGTTGGGTAGCCTTTATTTTTTATCACAGCCTTCATTCTTCGAGGCATTGAGTCCACCAACTTCTCCAAATCTGCATTATTGATGACCTTGAATCATGATTTTATTACAGCTTCAATCAGGGCCCTCTTATTCGATAAGAGATTTTATTTAATTATATTAGTTAAAATGTGCCACAAAGCAATAGCAGCAAAGTATAAAGATACAAAGATTTTCAACCTGGCCCACAAGTTTTCTATCTAATTAAGATCTGGGCTGTTACCAGGCCACTTAAGTACCATAATATTATTTTCTTCGAACCAGCTTGAGACACTTTTAGCAGTATGACAGGGTGCGTTGTCTTGCTGGAATATGCATGTCTCTCTATTTTCTCCAAACAGATCCGCTATAAAAGGCTTTAACTTTGGATCCAAGATAGTCTCCTTGTATTTTTTTCATGTAACGTCCCATCAATGATATGTAGACGACCCACGCCACTTCTTGACATGCACCCCCATATCATTATGCTGAGAGGGTGCTTCATGGTGACGGTGGTACACACTGGTAACAAGTCTTCTCCAGTTCTCCTCCTAACATACTTTATTCCATCCGATACAAATATAGAAATTTTTGTTTCATCGCTCCAGATTACATTCTTCCAGTCTTCTTTGGTCCGATTCTTGTGTTCTTTTGCCCAATTGAGTCTTTTTTCCCTTTGTTTACTATACAAGTAAGCTTTTTTACTTGGGCTTCTGGCCCTTAATCCATTGTTGACTAGGCGTCGTCGAATCGTCCTAGCGCTTACAATTATACCACTCTCAGCAAGGATGTGTTGGATATCACTCGAAGTGGATCTACGGTCTTGAAGAGCTAATTTCGTTATCCTTCTGTCGTCTATCAATAACGTCTTCCGGTTTCTGCCAGATTTTACAGCATTGTGTAAACTTTTGGAGACTTTGAACCTCTCGCAGACCTTTGAACTCCAGACTTGGACGCTCTGTGTCCCAACTTTTCAGCAATTTGTTTATATGTATATCCCTCTTCTCGTAGGGTAACTGCTCTACTACATTTTGTAGGTGACCAGTAGCCTCCAAGCATGTTTCAGAAGAAGTTTCAGAATAAAATAATCTCAGAATTTGAAAAACAGTCCAACCACTTACAAATGACACAGTACAGGACGAACGACAGACTAATAGCTCTTGCTTAGATAGGATTTCAAATATCCTCAATAATTACTTTCTAATGATCACAGACATCAAAAAAACAAATTTCCAGAAATAATGTGAGTAATAATGATGATTCATATCATCAAATAGTAAGGTATATGTTCCTTACAACTCATTATGAGACAAATTAGAAAGGATTAACTAATTTTGTAAAAAAAAGTTAAAACAATTAAAAAAATATTTATTGTTTCTTGCGAAATAAACAAAAGAAAATATTTATCATTAAAAACAATAAGAATGCAATAAAATTTCAATGAAAAAGTAAAATGAATCACCTAGTAAGTTGAAAAATGTAGTCAAAATAAAAAGTTTCCATTCTTTTGGCCACTACTGAATATCACGTGTTTGTGTCACCGACACAGTAACAACATAGTTCTCTATAAATAATGGGGTGCATGCTATCTCCATGGCTCTTCAATCTATACGTTGAATGTTGCATCAGAACTTTTATGGAGGATAGCAAGGGTCTGAAATTTATTTATTTATATTCACATACACGGCCTCTTAGCCATTATAAAAATATGGTAAAAATAAAACATAAAACTCGTATTAAGCAACACAACAATTAACAAGAAAAACAACACAATAATTCATTAAAATACAAAATCTATCACACAAATCGAAATATTCATAATATGTCCCATTCCGATTCGTTTAAATTTATCTGTCTGAATTTTAGTAGGTATATGAGAAATGTCAAAACGTTGACAATTCAGTAAGTATAGTATATGAAGGATGTAAAGAGAACGTACTGAGAATGGATGCCAGCAAATCGAAGTTCAAATGGTGTTTCAAAAGAGTGAAAGCAGAACAGCGTACCAAATAAAATTAGAGAACAAATGGTTCAAGCAAGTAGACGAATATGTCTATTTGGGAAGCAACGGAATACCGGAATGGACGGATTGATAAGGAGATCGAAAGAAGAGTTATGGCAAGAAACAGAGGGAATGGAGCACTTAGACCAGTTATGAATGACCGCAACATATCAAAGGATGCTAAAGTTGCCATTGATAACGCTATCTTAATAGTGCCAACCTTGATGTATGCAAGTGAAACCTGGACATGGCAGAAGTCACATGAAAGCTGAATAAATGCAGTTTAAATGAGATCACTAAAATGAATTTAAGATGAAGATAGATGTCATTAATAGAATGAAAATGATGAATTCATTTCATTCATTAATTGGCCACATGGCGAGAATGAATGAGGAATGCCTGACGAAGAAAATATACAATGCGCATAGGAATGAAATGAGAAATCAATGCCGCCCAAGAAAGGGATGGCATGACCATGTGAATGGTATTTTGAAAGACGAAAAGGTTAGAAGCGTGAAGAACAGATAAACATGTATAAGAAGATGTATGAATGTTGACAAGGCGATGATTGTGTGTCAAGATATATGGCATTCAGTTTTCTCTGTCTACCATGTGAGGATCATGGCATTATGGTATGTATAAGAATCACATACATTAGGTATGAGAAATTTTATAAATATAATAATTAAATTAGACAAACGATTTACTACAAACAAGACAAATATTGAAAATAATATTTCTATATTGCCCTCATTCAGTATAACAAAAGCTGTTTTTCATTCAAATTTTGCTTATGAGTAAAAGCATTTCTTTATAAACATTATTCTATTTCTATTTGACAAATATATATATTTAAAGTCACGAAAATTTAACGATTTATTATACACAGACTAATCTCCTGAGCTCGTAGTGCACAGTGACATAGATCTGTAAATGTGTGGGTGCGAGAGAGACTGCTCAATAAGAGTCTGGTCAATCAAAGAACACTTTTAATATATAATACTAAACATAATATAGGAAAAAAAAATCACTTGATCTCTGAAGTGCTGCTTTAACTAATACCATGAAATATTTCTTTAGCTTTTGTGCATAATTTTAAGACAATGAACCAAAAATTCTAAAAGAAATTTTTCAAAAGCATACTTTGTGAAATATAAATTATATTATATAGTAATATGAAAGTTTTCTATGCATGACATGTTATGGCTGGTCTGGAAAAATATAGTTTGTTACTCATGATGAACATACACAATATTATGATTTCAAAAATCAATATTAAGTCTATACAAGTTGTTCTAAATTCAAACTTTACATTGGAAATTAGAGTAGCGTCTAGCCCCAGCTCTTCTTTTCTGCATTATTAGGTTAGGTGTAAGTTTGTGTATAATAATAATAGCGACTCGCGTGAGCGAGTTGCTTTATAAATTGAATTATAAATTATTATAAGTTAAATTTACATTTTTTATTTAATTTATTGCATTTAATATAAAATTTCACAGCTCATTTGACTCCATACTACGAGACCTCAACCAATCAGAGAGCCAACCGGAAACATAATGCGGAATGGTAAATGCGGATTGTAGACGCTAGTGGAAATTAGTAATTGATGAATATTATTTGTTTTGTTATTTTTTTATAAACTTAATTTCTTTATGTTACATTGAGAATACATGAATGTAATTCAATGTAAATAATGTCCTTTTTATATATTTTTCAAAACAACATAGTAAAACATCAAGTTTCCCAAGTAGAATAACTGCCGTTGAAATGAGGTCTCTCAGACAAATGTGTAATAAGACGATGTGTGATTGAATAAAAAAAGTAAGCACAAGAACAGAATGTATGTTGGAAAAGGACGCCACATGCAAGATAAAAATATAATATATGTCCTTAAGTGGATCGGCCACATAGAAAGAACAGATGAAGAACAGTTGACAAAAAAATTATACATGGCTAAAAGATGCGGAATAAGAGATAGAGGTCGGTCGAGAAAGACTCATTTAAATCACATGAATGGAATCTGAAGTTTAGATAGTAGGAGAGTGTGCATGAGGCAATGTTTGGATTAAGTGAAGCGAGAAAAGTATATCAGGATAGGAAAGTATGGCGCTCGGTTCTCTCTGCCTACCTCAATATGAACAAGGCATGATAGTATGTATGTAAAAAAACACAAAATATTTATTAGTAACTAGTATATTTCTAGAAAATAAACTCTTATGACGTCCGGTTTCTAAAAAAAACTGATAAAATAAACATTTTCCTAATATTCATATAAGATATTATGAAAAATGATGTAAAAGAGTAAAATTAAATAATAATTTAACATAAACAGAGCAAATTTCACAATAATAATGTTAATATATAACCTTTAGTCAGTATATATTATTATAAGGTCTTTGGTATATACCTAGTCAAAGATGTTCCGTACTCAAATTTTGTATGGAAAATTTTCAGCGATTTTATGAAATGAGTTTGTTTAATTATTTTTTTATTTTATTATGAAAAGTTGATATTTCTTTAATGCCATTTTATGAAAGTGAGGAGCCTTTTTACCTATTTGAAAATAAAAATTTCAAATTTTAAGTTTCCTGAGCTTGGGGTCACTTTGAAATATTTGACAGTTAAAAAAATTGAGAAGCACTATTCA
>OY754985.1:22465014-22510014 GCA_963576475.1 Molanna angustata
TGGCTGAAGGAAGATGAATAAAAGTACTTAGAAGAGGCCTATATTCAGCAGTGGAGAGATGGCTGAAGGAAGATGAATGGGGGTACTTAGAAGAGGCCTACATCCAGCAGTGGAGAGATGGCTGAAGGAAGAAAGGGAGCCTATTTATGTGTGTATTTAAGTAATAATATAGAAATCGAATATTTTTTTTAATTGCATTTACGCGAACACTATGTTTGCGTATATGCAATTAAAAAAATACAGAGGGTACAAGTAGGTAAACAAACCAAAAATGAAATAATATTTCTGACGCAGTTCAGGGATGACATCTGTGCGAGAACACCGTCACCTCATTTGTAAGGACTGTTGCTTTCATTGTTTACAAATAAACCTATTTCTCTATAGACGGCGTTACAAAAGGGTTTCTTCGTTAGTTTATAGATGGCAATAGTAATAATGTCTAATTTTCAGGTGATTAGTTACTCATTATTCAAATAAATAGAACTTTCAAAATTTGCATTGATGAAACTCAATAAGAAGGCATACTTGGTGAACGTTGACAGGTCGTGAGCCCTGTAGGTGCCTTGATTTCCTGGCTCTTTTATAATATCCCAATTTCGTCTCTATTGAGAAGCGCCTTTGAAGAAACCCGGAATCATTAGACTGCGCTATTAAATCACCTAAATATTTTTATTATTCAACTATGTTCTATATTATTCTCATCGTGGGCGTTTCTACTTGCGTAAGTTATATTGTGTTTGTCTGACGAGTGTGAAATTACGATAGGACACTAAGCAAACACACTTTAACTAAACGACGGACATAAGACAACGCAAGATTATGACTTTACCGCTAACAAATTAATCTTAACGATTAATGAAACGATGTTTGTTGACTGTCTAAGGAGAACGGCCTATAAATAAAATGATACTGCCTGCTTTCATAATGTTACTTGTCAAATATTAGCCCAGAGACCCCTCCCAGTTGAGGCTTCTCAAGTCAGTAATCCTTATCGGATATTCTCATAATCCTTGTATCGTTTCAGATCCGACAAATGCGATGGGGTTTTAGATGATTTGCTTCTACATATTCATTTGCGTGGACCTTTATTGGGAGAAAGTTGGGACGTTACAATTACGTATAGGCAATAAGTGGCGATGTTCATACACCATTTTAACTTTAAATAATTTTCAATTTTCACATAGTACCTTTTTCAAGGAAGTCAGTATTAGTCTAGATGGAGAGTCTGCGACTGTCAGACTCACGTCATAGGCTGATTATTTTACTGTTGAATGATACGACAACAGGTATCAAGGAATGGACGTTATGAATTCTGGGTAGCCTTTAATGTGTCGAAAATTGCTATTTTAACACGTCAATTATATTATGTACATAGTATATTATGAAGTGTTATAGTATAAAGCATGATTTTTTTATATTTCGCAGTACAGAAGTTCATTAGAAATCACTTATTCCATTGAGTGGTTATCGTGAAGGGGTATATACATTTATTTATTTATTTTTATTTAGTACATCAATATAAAGAAAATATACCAAAGATATCTGTTTCACTAGACAGAGTCTGTTCCGAAGCAACTATCAATAAAGTTTGTGAAGTTATTACATTTTACAATACAACATAATATAAAACATACCTAATATTATACATAAAAATTAACAAAAAATATATATATCAACCTTAACAATAAAAAATTTACAGTAAAAATATTAATTATTTATCAATGTACACAATAAAAAGTTCACAAAAAAAAGATGATAGCCAAAAAATAAAATATAAATACAAAGAAACCTAAAGAATTAAGTTATTGATTGGATTTCTTTCCCTGTCGGGAGTCAAAGATATTTTTTAACAGATTTTTAATTATCTCAATAGAGACGAAGTTGGAATATTTACTGTAGGAGAACCGGGAAATCAAGGCACCTACAGGGCTTACGACCTGTCATCGGCTGGTTTACGTGATCACTTTATGCGCTTGCGCAACGTTCACCAATTATGCCTTTTTAATGAGATCCCTATCAATTCAATTTTTGAAAGTTCTATATATTGTAATACTGAAATTCTTTTCGCTTGAAAATAAGGAATTTTTACTACAGCCATCTATGTGTATTTTTACTACAGCCATAATTTCACACATAGATGGCTGTAGTAAAAATTCCTTATTTTCAAACGAAAATAATTTCAGTATTACAATATATAGAAGTTTCTAAAATTGAATTGATAGGGATCTCATTAAAAAGGCATAATTGGTGAACGTTGCGCAAGCGCATAAAGTGATCACGTAAACCAGCTGATGACAGGTCGTAAGCCCTGTAGGTGCCTTGATTTCCCGGTTCTCCTACAGTAAATATTCCAACTTCGTCTCTATTGAGATAATTAAAAATCTGTTAAAAAAATTAAGTTATTATTGTTGACACATTTATTTCATTTTGGAGTCTACCCACTTCGAGTAGCCACCTTGTACCTGACATTTTGAATGTTTTTAACACTTTAAGTGCCAATGGCAGTTTGTTAAATATTCGTGGTGCAATATAAAAAAAAAATCTTTTTCCAAATTTAGTATCCATTTTCGGAACTCGATAGCTACCCGAAGTTTTGCTCCTAGTATCCCTTGTGTTAACTTTAGTGAAATATGAATTGTTTTTAAAAAATAAATTTAAGATTGATCTTATATAGAGTTGCCGTATATCTAGGACTTTGAAAGATTTAAAAAGATTTTCAGAGCTATACCTGAATGGCTTCTTATTGATAACTCTGATTATGCACTTTTGAGCTTTTTTAACATACATACATTATTAGTATTATTTATAAAAAAATCCTTGAATCATGTTTGAATCACGGTTCAATTGAACCCGGTTCTAAGTCTCATTCCACATTCGACTGAAACCTTATTTACAAAAATATTTGAACCGCAGTTTAGTTAAACTCGATTTTGAGCTCTATTTCATACGACATTACCATTTTTTTTTTGTTAAGTTGGTTTTCATAATCTCAAATAGTATGCGCGGCACGAAACACGTGGGCGCCACATAATTGTTCTGTCAAACTCTAGCTATCGCTCTTTATGACATTCGATCAATAATTCTAATGGATCAAATCGCTTTTTAAACATGTTTCTCATATTTAATATTTAGAAAAGCTTTAGATATTATTAAAACGGAAGTACTTCAAAATTGAAAAATGTCAAGTTGAACCAGCTTTAAGAGCCGGTTCAATTTGACATTTCAGTTGAATCACGGTTCAACTCTTGATTCATGTTTATAAATTCCATTTTCAAGAAAATTCTCGCTTTCCATTTTCAAGCAAACACTAAAGCAGGGATATCTCTCCGAAAATACCTGATCCCTCTCCTTTTCCTTCCTATGTTTTGCAACGTAATATTAACAAAAGAAGGAATATTTATCCCTAAACACCTGATCTCGATTTCCTCATCTTGTTCCTTCCCAATCCTATTTTTTTATTTATTTATCTTAGTCTTTTGTATATTTACTTTTTTCTTTTTTAGCTTCCATTTTTTGTTGATGTACACGTAAAATGCTGTCACTCTGTAATTTGGTTGGTTGGAAGAAGATTTGTTTATATTATGTACAAAAAGTTCAATAAATTACAACTTATTAACTATTTTTGAATTATAAATTAGCTATAAACCACTTGTTTTTTGAGTCACTTCGCGACATGTTTCGGAAGCGCTGTCCTTCCATCGACCGGCGTGTCGAGAAGGACAGCGCTTCCGAAACATGTCGCGAAGTGACTCAAAAAACAAGTGGTTTATAGCTAATTTATAATTCAAAAATGGTTTATATTAACTACCACAAAATATCCGCCGAATCATTAAATGATATTAGAACTTATTATGTTTGCGGATTTTTTTGGGCGATATTTCGATTGCACTAATTGCAATCATTGACGAACACGTCAATGATTGACGTTTGATTCTCTCGTGGTCAAGAGGTAACAGTTACCTCAGTTACCAACAGAGAAACACGTACACCGGAGGAATGTATTTCAGGGTTTCGCAGAGTGATGAAAATGGTACGACGATTTCTCGGATACTTAGCGTCGATATTGTATAGTTTTGGGCGGAACATTGTCAATCGTCTTAAGAAAGATGGTAGTGGTTTTTTTGTGAGTCTTCGGCTGCGTCGAGGAGACGTGGACAACACATATCATATATTGTATCCCTGCCACTAAGAGGCCTACCTCAAATGTTAACCTCAAGCCTCAATCTCAAACGTCAACCTCAAAGGCTCGTAATAATAGAATTTTGTAGTCACCTACTCCACTCCATTGGGAATGTTTCAGAGCTTGTTGTCATATTCATCCTAGTTATAAGGAGAATTGGAATAAAAATTTAAATCAGAGGGAATTGGAATTCACTAGAAAGGCCTACATCTAACAGTAGAGGAAAGGCTATGAATGAAGAAGAAGTGTAAGTTAGCAAACAGTTGTTTCAAAAAATGACATAAAATGCAAGTTGGATTTAAAGTTTTTTTTTTGACGATAATTAAATTTAATATCTTTAGATGGTCAAGAATTGCAGAAAGAATATCTGTAACGTCTTTTTTTACTAAACGAATTCATACCTCGAAATAGAGACGGGCTAGATACACCGAAGAAAGATGGTCAAGTTGGAGACCGCGAATGACATACATAATAGATATTGGAAGACCGCCAAGCCAATGAGATGGAGGGTGATATCAGCCGTCATGCTGGTGTCAATTGCATGCTTAGAGCACAAGATGAGAAGATTGGAAGAGGCCTTCGTCCAGGAATAGACGGGATTAGGCTTAGAAGAAGAGAAGAATAAGAAGAAGAATCAGGAGAAGAATCGATCAAATCAAGACACCGTCAAATTATTATGTAGAATCAAGGAAATTGTTCTTCCTTCTTAATATACTAAGTATTTAATTTTCTTTCTATTAATATTCGACCTATGTAGATTACTCTTATTATAATATAATAATTGAGAATCTTTGTCTGATAACAGTGGTTTTGAGATTAAATAAGGAAGTATGTTTCTAGTTTACACAAGTCAGTAGGTACAAACAGTTTCGTATAATGCCTTCTAGTTTCAGTACCAACATATTTTAGTATGGTAACAATATTCCACCATGTCAACGCTGAAAATATGCGACAAGGTTAATTAACCCGAGGTCTTTAAATTAAATACTTGTTTAATGATATGACAAATATGTAGGTATCATCATAATTTCCTTCTTAGAAATATTCACTTACAACATTTCATTGCTTAAATATTACGTACATATATAACACATCTGTGGTAGAAGTGGAATGAACTACATAATAATATGAAGGGTACGTTGTGAAAATTAGTGCTAATTAAATATGTACAAGATTTGGTCTCAATCTTTTCTACATCTAGTCATAGTCTTCAACATTCCACCGTATTTATATTTATTAGAAAACTTAACAGCTATACAATATTTTATTACAATATTCTATTTTACATAGAAAAGCGTTAATAAGAAAGTGATGAAGATTAAAGGAACATAGGTTATATTTTTAACCAATAATTTTACCAATGACTGCGCGTAATTGACGTTTCATCGATGTCTGCGTTGAGTTAAATTTAATATATCCGGTTGAGGGTCAAGATTATTGTAGATAATAGTTTAAACATCTGTTTATATAAGTATCATGGTTTGGATGAAAATAAACCTAGAAATATAAAAAAGGAGGATCCTGTGACGCATATATGGTCCAGTTTGTGAGGACGGTGTCTGGAGTAGGAAACTTACTGCCGAACTATCAGGTGTATGGTAATATGAGCGCTGTAGGTACGTATTGTCGATGGCATGGTCATGTACAGCGTATGGAACTCGGCAAAGAGAGTAATGACTGTTAATCCAGTGGGAAGTAGACTGGTCGGAAGGCCGAAACTTCGCTGGCTGGATGAAATCACAGCCGATTGCAGAGTGATCGGTGTGAACTGGAGGACTCATGATATGGATAGAAGAGGATGGAGACGGATCTCGGAGGCAGCCAGAACCCGCCAAGGGTTGTAAAACTGTATAAAGAGAAGGAGAAAATACAAGATTTTGTCTGTCTTCTATATTCCGTCGTCGTTTGGTCTTACTTAAGTATCAACATCAACCATTTGACCGGTCACATTTATATCTCTCCGAAAATACCTGATCCCTCTCCTTTTCCTTCCTATGTTTTGCAACGTAATATTTACAAAAGAAGGAATATTTATCCCTAAAAACCTGATCTCGATTTCCTCTTCTTGTTCCTTCCCAATCCTATTTTTTTATTTATTTACTTTGTTCTTTTTTAGCTTTCATTTTTTGTTGATGTACACGTAAAATTCTGTCACTCTGTAATTTTTGTACTCACATTTATGAACATTCACGTATAGAAATTTCTCAAATATAAGCCAATTAAAAATAAAATATGTTTTGATTCTACACACAATATATTATTTTAACGTCCATAGCTAATACGCCTAGTTAGGGCGTCTTCAAGCTATGACAGCATGGGATTTCTGTTGGTTTATATCGGTGGATAAACCTAACAGAAACCCCATGCCATCATAGATTTCACGATGCCCTAACAAGGCGAACTAGCTATTGACAATAAAATAATATATTGTACGTAGAATCAAAACGGTGTTTTATTTTCATTGAATGATAAATGGAATTCTACGAAATTAATCATGTACAGTTAATCAGTTATAAGCATTTGGACAAAATTTTTCAAAAATATAATTTAAGTGTTGCACGTTCAAATATAGAATCAGATAAATTTGACGAAAAACTTTACCGAATATTATTTTTAAGACAATTCAATGGTATAAAACCTACTTAATGTATCATAAAATACATTATGAAGGATATTCAATACTTTTTTCATACAAGCTTTGTCTTGGTTTTGAACTATAATATATAACCCCTGTTCTCGGCATTGCATTGAATGCAGTCTTGGTCTTGTACGAATTACAAGAAAAACAGTAGGTATTGGTTTCATTGTGAAAAAAACCGGTGAAGACGATTGTATTTTTATTGTTTAGTTATATACATATGTATATATTGCTGATATTGCTAAATAATCAAAGACTTATAATTTATTTATTTATAAAAATCTTACAAGTTATTGAGTACAATTAATATGAAATAATGTATTCAACCTCACTAGGATAAATCTGTATCGAGGTTAAATAAATTATTCACATTTTTGACAGACATAAATGACACAAAAATAATATCATAGAAAACAACATGTCACTAATGTCGCCAGTTGGGTACTTATAAACCACTTGCAACAATATTTTTTAAAGAATATAAATGAAAAATATGTAATACAATAACAAAAATAGTGTAACCATGAGTATTGCAAATAAAATTAAAAAAAAACATATATTTCAACTTAGGAAGGTTAACGATGAATGAATACTTTTGCCATCCTCAGACAATACAAACATCTTGATATTTTTTTAAAATTTGAGACAGGAATTGATTGATTTTAGATAGTCGGGAAGAATATTGAATATAAGTGGAGCCTGATAACAGTAACGTCGCTGCCCAAAAGAAGTTTAAGTATAGACTGTCATAAAGTTTAGGGATGTGGCTGTTCTGGTAGTCCAGATTTGTTGCGTTCTTTCAGCAAATTCAATATTTATAAAAAATCTACAGTGTTTGTGTAATTAATGTGTGTCGATTCGAAAAGAGTATTTAAAAATACATTTAACCAAATAATTGGACTATTTTTTATCAAATAAAACTTAACTATCCAGAATCAAATATATTTATCTCATTTTCTGGTTCCGTAATCCTTAAAATACCGCTTGTTTAATAAATCGCTGTTGTTCTAGCGGCGGTGGAAATAATTTAAAGTGAAAAGGGAATCGGGACACGGCCTGATGGAACAGATCATTAGTGTTCTGCGGAGTTTGTTACGGGAATGGGGTCTTTAGGAGGAATTGTTAGTTGAATTAGATCCTTGCTCTAATTACAATTATTCCCAACATGAACCAGGAACTACACCCTTCTCAACTATATCAGATGCACCAAAGAATATCAATCTATTTTTTGACGAACTTTTCAACATCTCAATAGAGACAAAGTTGTTGGAATATTACCTATAGATGAACCAGAAACTCAATTATTAATAAAAAAAACAATTTACACAATAAAAGTACAAAAACAAAAATACATCATCTTAAGTTAAAAATATAAAAGAAAAAAAGAATACATATATGTATAAGTGAAAATGAAAATAAAAACAGTTTTATATTTTATAAAAATAAGAATTCTTATTCAAATACAAATTATATAAAAGATCAAAAAACCAAAGAAAGTGACAATAATACAAATACATAAGTATAAAAATCAAGAGAAAGACAAAATATATAAAAAATATAAGAAACATATAAAATTGAAATTAAAAATGAAAAAATAGAAAATACACAATTGAAAATGTTACGAAAACAATACCGATCTCAGTTCGATTTTCAAGTTGTATAAGCTTACATTGAAAATGTCAGCAACAAAGGCATTCTTGTTTCCCAAACGATGGATTCTGGGAAACGCAGAATGTCTATGGGCTTCGTTCCTCATTATATGGCAATGAAACAATGATGAGTGCCTCGTAAATCTGTTAGGTATATAAAACTTAATAAATGAAATCAATGAAGGACATTCAAATTCAGAATTTATGATCTTGTACAGGACAATCAAGTTCAACATCCGTCCGGCGTCCGATAATTTCGGCAGAGTAAATTTCTTAGGAAGTCAGTCATAGTTAATGTCGTACAAAGATATACCAAGTCTGAAATTTATGTAACGTAAAAGTTTCTGCTGAACATTTTCAAATTTGTTGGAATGAATATTATAATGCGGTGACCAAACAGTTGAGTTATATTCCAGTTGACTGCGAACTAAAGAACATTATGCCTTCTTATTGAGTTATCTTATCAATTCAAATTTTGAAAGTTCTATATATTTGAATAATGAGTAACTAATCACCTGAAAATAGGACATTATTACTTTTGCCATCTATGAATTAAAGAAGAAACCCTTTTGTAACACCGTCTATTGATTGGTTTTATTTGTAAACAATGAAGTCAACAGTCATTATTAATGAGGTGACGGTGTTCTCGCACAGATGTCACCCCTGAACTGCGCCAGAAATATTATTTCATTTTTGGCTTATTTACCTACTTGTACAAATGCGTATGTATGTTAATCGAATATTTTTTTAATTGCGTTTGCGGATAGGCAAACATTGGATTTTTTCCAAACTCATCGTACCAATTACAACAGGTTGCAAGAGTTTGACATATTCCACCTCAGTTCCACAACATTCAATTACTCAATACAAAAGAAAATCAATGCCCGCTTAGTATAGGAAACCATGACGGTGTTAAGTTCTTGTTGTATTTACGTATAAGTGAACCTAAGTTTTATGTTTTAGATTATTTACATAGTTTTATGTTTTAGATTGTAAACTTGTAGGTATTTTTTTTTTCCTAAATCACAACGACAAAATGTAAAAGGCCTATACCTGAACTCATTAATGTATTGTTTATGTCTTAACGCTGAGTTTGTCAAAATTTAACACAAATTATTTTTTTTTATTTCAATTTTTTTTTTAGTTTTTCTAGTTTTCAACTCATTATTGTTATTATCTTCATTATCTTTATTGTTTTATTTTTCCTTGTGTTGTAATTTTCAAAAAAAATCTAATTATATTATCAATAGTGCAGTACTTAATTTTATAACAATAATACGTTTTTGTGACGGTGATACATTTTCTTTGATAACTAAATTAAAAAATATATTATTCATTTGTGAACGAACAAATAAAATTTGAGAATTATTGCTACACAATGTTGCTAAAAATATTACGATGCCAAGAAAGAAATAAGAAAATTCAAGATGGCCAAGTCAAGATACGCGGCCTTTGGGAAAAGTGTATGAAGATTAATTTTTATATAGGTATATACACCTAAAATTTAAATTAACTGTATCGTGTTAATTAAATTTAATTTTTAGTGTGTCCATCTACTTGGATTGAACTAATCAAAATAATAAAAGAAGGGAGGAAAATAGTTTTTTTTAATTATATAAAAATTAATGTAGGTACATATCAGAGTTTCTTTGGAATGCAGGATCTAAAAGTAGCCACCTTTTGCTTTGCAATTGTTGAAGAAGAATACTCTCATTTGGATGACATATTTATGCTGTCCAAACATAAATATAAACGGACGTTTCCCCTTTTTCATACGGATTTGTATATTTTCGATTGCAAAATGTTTATTTTTTTGTATATCTTTTTTTAAAATTATAATTTACATGACATAATACTTTTTTATTGAATATTTTGGATTATTTTCGATGACAAGTCGTAAGCCCTGTAGGTGCCTTGATTTCCCGGATCTCCTACAGTAAATATTCCAACTTCGTCTCTATTGAGATAATTAAAAATCTGTCAAAAAATATTTTTGACTCCCGACAGGGAAAAAAATCCAATGTTTGCGCATATTATGCAATAATAAAAATATTCGATTACTTACACATTGGTACAAGTAAGTAAATAAGACAAAAATGACCTTATAAGTCTGGCGCAATTCAGGGGTGACTTCTATGCGAAAAATGCATTGTCACCTCAGGTATAAGAATTGTTGCTTCATTATTTACAAAAAAAAACAATTCTCTCAATAGATGGCGTTACAACATTTTGATTTATTTATTTTGATTATATTCTTACTTATTTAACGTTGTAATGTGTGTACTTGTATATTATGATTGTCATCTTTGGACAAAAGTAATTGGTCTGTTTTTTATTTATTTTATATTGTATTAGTTTTGTATTTTTATAAGACTGTATTTGTCCCTGAAAGAAATAAATAAATTGTTATTTCTTGGTGTAAAATATCTTTTTTTTTATTTTTTGCTTTCATCCTTTTTTTGATGTACCTACGTGCACAATTTTATCATACTTTGTAATCTGGTTGGTTAGAAGAAATTGCCTAATGGAAATAATCCCTCCAGTGTGCAATACATTTGTTCATATTATGCACAAAAAGATAAACAAATAAATAATTTACAGCCTAATATCTTAGAACAAAAGGCCAAATCACGTGATTTTCTTCTAAATCTGTTGGGTAAAAATAGAACAAATTATAATAAACAAACACCAAGATTTATATCAGAACTCGTCACTAAATATAAATATTTCGTATTATTTTATTTTTGGCATATATTTTTATGCTTCTTCGTATTTTATTTTAGGAAATCATGAATCTAAAAGACGTACAAAAGTAAGAAAATTGTGGGTTTATACATTTATATTTCATTCAATGGATTATGATATTTTCATATTTTGTGAACAGTGAACAACATCTTGTATGAACATTAAAAATCTAGGAAATTATTTTGAGGTTAGCCCCTTCTTTTATTATTGATATGAATTTTATATTGTTGTTTGGATATTCTCAGAAACTGTGTTCTTTATTACCTTGTATTTTGAAAAACCGGGTGTTGTTTGTATGGCGGATTTTAGAAAAAAAGACGATAAAAAGATTTAAACTGCGAATCTCTTTTTGTGTAGGCAGTAAAATATTTTACCTACGTCATACATTCTTTAACAGGCCAACACTTTTATTAGTATACTTACTTATCCGGCCGTGGGGCTAGGTTGCAGCCATAGGGGCCTAGCCAGTAAAGTTGAGGGTGGCTGCAGCCCCACCCTAGGATTCTGGGTAACAGGTCAGTACCCTCTTCAATTCTTACCTATGGAAGAGCAGGGCAGACGCCTTAATGCCTCGCTCGGCGGTGACTCATCACACGTGGCGATGAGTAAGTCTGCATCATCGGGCGATGGAAATCGAAGCACTGAAAGTACTGTCCGGTGGTGTACCTGAAATTCGCCAACATGAGTACTAAGGGGTGGAGGAGCCCCCCGTGATGATTGGTCGGCACGACCCACTCGGCGGTACCCGAGTTGATGACGAGACAGGATAACGCTGCGCCTGGTGTGGAAATCGAAGAACTGAAAGTACTACGGGCGTGGCGAAGGCTCCCTATGGCAGTCTGTTGTTCGTGGAGCTGCTGGGAGGGTAACCCCTGCTATGATTCACGGGCCTTCACGAGTGTGGTTGGACTCTTAGTGGTAGTGGTATGAAATATGCATGGTGGTAGTTCTTGTTTTGTCCGACGAGCAGCCACTCCGGGGATGAACAGAACACATAGTTCTATAACGTTCCCTATGGAGTGGAGTAGGTGACTGCGACTTTTCCTTATCCGGCCGTGTCTGTCCATTGCTGGACATGGTCTCTGTAATATATGGATTTGCGCCTTACAACAGTCAATCAGTATAGCTTATAGGCATTATACGAGTATGCACGAATCAGGAGTTGGACATTCTTCGTGAGTTGGTAGATTTATATAAACGAGTGTCTGGGGTAAGGTCGGGGCTGGATTGATCGATTATAGTGCGCTCTCACGTTGTGGTTCATTTGAATAAAATATTATTGTAATTCTACCTTATAAATATCAATAAGTGTATTCTAATAATAAAAGTGTAAAAAGTCAAACGCATGTATTTATTTGTATAATATATGTTATTTAAAAGTACCATATACAGGGTGTCTCAAAAGAAAGTTTATATTTGAATTCAGAGCGTTATGTGGAGATGTTAGACGACCTCTTGGTGCCTGAACTGCAAAACTTTCCTGGCTATAACCAAAGAACAAGATTCCAGCAGGATGTAGCAACGTCACACACGTCCAATACATCTCTGCCACGACTTCGTGAAATTTTCCCAGACAAATTGATCTCCAGGAGAGGTGACATAAATTGGCCTCCACACAGTCCTGATTTAACTCCTATGGACTTTTTCCCATGAGGTTATCTTAAATCTAAAGTTTACGCTAGTAAACTGACTTCCCTGGCGCATTTGAAAGAAAACATCCATCACGAAATGGTAGCCATCACTGAGTCCACCTGCCGAGCCGTCTAAGTAATTTTACTGTTCGATTAAATGAGTGCTGCGAACGCGAGATTCTACATTGGAACGATATTATTTTTAAGAAATAAATTCCCAAATTGTGTACTTTAATAATTAAAAAACATTTTTTCGATTCACGGTTTACTTTTTTTTTCATTGATCCACTAAATTTAAACTTTCTTTTGAGACACCTTGTATTTAAGCCTCCCACATATCTTTCCAGGTTCCTCTGTCATCCAGTCACCAGCAACCCTCTTAATATCATCAGACCATCGTGTAGATGGTCTTCTCCATTCTTCTCTTATCCTCACGTGGTTGTCATTCCAAAATCTTCTTGGTCCATCTTTATATCTTTATTCAAGCTATGTATATTTCTCGCCCATGACCACTTTTTCCAAGTATAGCTTCATATTAGGTATATGGTTTTCTGTTGTTTAAATTTTACATAAATATGTCCATCTGATTATCTAAAAGCCATTTACGTTGTCACGATAATTTGTTTCTTTTCTATACTTTCTTGCCAAAATTATTTAGTCCTGAATTCGCATTCTTAATCTTATAATAGGTATACATATAGGTATGTGAGGTTCTTTTATTTTTTTATAACATAAATAAACGCATTTATAGAATTCTGGTAAAATTGTATATTCAGCATAACATGCTAAATCTAACAATAATATTTATATATGTAGATATATAATAGTAATAGTACAAGTGCACTTCCTTGTGGGTCACCAGCTGTAAACTCCATCCAGAGGAAACGAAAATATTTTGACATACAGTTTCATATACTGTTTGATTTATGCTTTTTTTTCTCATATTTCATCTCCGGATCTCAAATTCACAGATGTATTGTATACAATTTGAATTCTTTAAAGCTGATTCTTGGAATCACCAGCAAATATAGCATTACAATAATCCACACTACAAAGAAAAACTGCATGTTTATGCTTTTTTGCTTCGTTTATGGGCATGTTTATTGTAAAGCATAGTGCATGTTTATAATTCATTCAATGTTTCTAGCAAAAATGAGTGGATTGTGGCCAACACTAATCTCCTCACTATCAAGTTAATCCACAGAGAATTCTAATTATGTATGAAAATTTTCAGTTTGTACGAAATGAGTTTTGTTTATTATTATTATTTTTTATTTAAACTTTTAATTATGAAAACTTGAGAATTCTCCAATGCCAATTTATGAAAGTGATGTCACTTTGGGGTCACTTTGACATTCTGACAGATAAAAAAATATTTTAGATTAAATAAAGAAATTATTTTATTTCCATTATTATTTACACATATTATAATAATAACAAAACGATAACAAAAAAACAACTATATTTTAAAAAGACTTATTATAAACATACTGTTCTTCCCCCACCACCACCCGTTCTGCTTATGGGAACTAATAACGGCCCCTTGCAAAACTCTGAAAGAACATATAAAGAACATATGAAGAGTCCGGAGAAGTCTAAAACCTTGCAGACACTGCACTTACTGTGCCAAAGAGAGCTAATCATGTTGAAACAACTGGCTCACTGCTCAGTGATAGTGAAGATAATAGTGCACCGAATTTAAGACAGAAAATCTTGAAAGCCTTAAAATTGCTCTTCGTGGCTACAAGGTCCGCATGTCCAATGGGTCCAAAGAAATTCCCTCGGACATCGTCGTAGAGTTCTCGTCGGAAAGTTGACACGGAGAAGTTAGTGCATTCCCATAGGATATGCTCAGAAGTCTGTTCAGGGTTATCACAAAGCTGACATGAGGACGAATTGGATAAGTGAAAACGAAAGAGATAGCTTTTGAAACTGCCGTGTCCAGTAAGGAATTGCGTGGTCCAATAATCGGGAACAAAAAAAAAAAAACCACGAGTTTTCCACGAGGAAAAAAAAAAACATACTATGTACAATTGTACCTATTTGGAAATTTACTGCCTCACTAGACAAGTCTGTTCTGAGGCAGTCCTTTTTCAATTTGGCCTAAGGTTACATGTTTTTGAATGCAAAATAATTAAACATAAACGAAAAAATAATCAGAATAATATATCGTGATCTCTCAGTTATTTTAGCCCATATAATTGTAGTGGAAATGATGGATGGCACCATGCTTTAGTACAGATTCTCAGATATATATGGTACAGATATATACTTAAAAATGTTTTTTATTCATCTTAATTTTCCAAAGCTTTCTTCTAAGATATACCACATTAATTTACATTTCACACAATAAGAAAGCGACGAGGGTTAAATTTCTGTATCTAAGTGAATCTATTTAGCGGAAAATTTACAGTTCATATAATGTAGAAATTCAAAGGATGTAATTAAAATGTATTTATGTATGAACAACTAGTAGGTTTTGTATCCTGATATCTTGCGTGAAATACATATCTTCATTCGAGTATGAAAGAGATTCCTTTATGAGAACATTACAACTATGAATTGTACGCTTAATGTAGATTCATTACGTTAACTTCAAAAGAAAGTGATCAGTATTTTATAATTAACACAATTTTAGCGATTTCAGCTTATCATCCAACATAGTGAATATAATAAGTTAATTGAGATACCCATCTTTAAGACAACTTATTGGTTTTCAAACCAAAATTCCTCCAAAAAATAGTGTTTTTAAACGGAATACTGGTTTTGGATCCTCATTTTTTTGATAATTTAGTTTGGAATACATAAGGCATAATGCATCTGATCGGGCGAAATAAAAGGAAGAAAGTTCTCCGATAATTTTGGTTTAGTATTCTGTGAAGCGACCGTAGCGAGACCATACTACAGAAGCTCGCCTTAAACTCAATTACGTGCATGGACGTTTCTTAATGGAGGTGCGATAAAACTCTTGAAAGCAGGTCAAAAATACACCTGGATATTTCAATATAAATTAAGCATTATATGTAATTATTTCGGTGAATGTTATCTATTTCTCATATCAGAAAATTAAAAAAGAGTTTCAATAATACGCTGATTGTTCATGCATAGTTCATTTTCTTTAAAATGAGTGTATAGTGGCCAGCACTTAATATTTTTTATCTTGCTCAAGGGTTGAAATTCATTCATTCATACCATCATGGCATATCACAAAATGTCGGTTTATCAGCGACAGGTGTGTAGGTGTGAATTACCTCATAAAAGGAAACACGGCACATGCGTTTATACCCACATAGGTACCAGTATCGTTTCTCCTAAAAAGGCTCTACATTCAGGGTTGGTGGTAAACCACATTGCTGAACTATAATATAAGCTGAACTATATACAAATAGGCATAAATTCATCTATGGTAATAAGGTCTCTTAGCCAATTGGCGAATAGCCATTAGGGAATTAATCCTTGAATCTTCGATAATATATTCAAATTAATGATATCTACTGAAAGAAAAATATATCGACATTAATAATACTTCGAGTAATTATTCATTCGTGTTTGATTTTAATTTATCGCTTTATAATATTAATTTGTGTAGGTAATATCAATTTGTAATAGTAACTTGTAATATTAATTTGTAATATCAATTTGTAATATTACTTGTGAAACAGCATGTTTCATTCACGGGTAAATAAGAAAGGGTGAAGACAGGACCTAAACTAATAGACATTCAAAAACCGATGATGTACCAGGTGTTGAATCATCAAGGGCGCTACAAGTAGAATAAAATAAAAAAAACACTCTCAAATGCCACAGAAGAAGAGAATAATTTACCATAGAAATTTTTTTTTTAAAAAAAAAAAAAAAAATGAATATGTCCTTGTTGAACAAGTACATATACATCTTCCTACGTTCCCTAAACTAAGCATAAATGCTTGTCCTATAGGTGAACGAGATCGGTCGAGGCAGGATTCGAACTCGCGACGACTGGATTACTAACCCAGCGCGCTAACCGCTCTGCCATCCACCCATCCAAATACATTATTTGTTTCCTTTTATCTATTTGATTCATGTGAGAACAAAGGTGGGATTAATACAATTAAGTACATATCTTCTACTTAAACACGAATTGAATTATTTGTGTTTTTTCAATAGATAGTAATTTAGCATCAGTAGGTACACAATGTCCCTTATTTGTTTGTTTATTTATTGAAAAAACCCTTATAAAACATACATCTTACATCTCTTACAAGATGTTATTTCTGTAGAAATAACATCTCAAATTGAAAATAAAACATTAAAAAATACACCATGAATTCCGGTAGGACAGAAATGACACAAATACATTATACTCAACAGAAACCAATAAAATAATTCGTATTTGAAATTACTAATAAAGTTTGTAACTATCTCGTTTGATTTTTGCGATGCTATCATCACCCATTTCATAAGTAATATTTTTAGTATTTGGGCAAAAAAAAAACATCTTGTTACGATAAATAAATTGTAATTATTTATTCAAGATTTGGTACATGGTTACTATGTACATACATATAATACTTAAAGAACAAAGCAATCGTGCACACAAAAATCACACAAGATGTGGGTAAACCAATTATGTAAAATGAAGATAAAATTAGTATGAAAATAACATTAGACAATAATATAAAAAGAAAATAAAGAACAGTGATAGGCAAAGACAAAAATACAAAAAATAACTTATAAAATATACATATGCTGCAGGTACCTAAGTCAAATAACGTGTATGGAGATATTACCAGCCCCCCTAGACAACGTGTCATTTAGCTCAAGCAAAGAAACAAGAAAATATAGCTCAATGTATGGAAATAACAGGTGTCACGGGACAGACAACTGTCACTTCCATACGTTTAAATATTATTTCTTTTCTTGAGCTAAATGACACGTTGTCTAGGGGGGGCTGGACACATCTTGTACCGCATATTGTTAACGCGTTGCCGATTTGAATAAGGAATATTTTAAATTCTGACGAAACGAAAATAGTAACTATAAAAATACTCGAGTTGAGTGATGGTGATTTGGTTAAGCGAGTTGTATTCCTACCTATATACATATTTGTTAAGTTTATTTTTTTTTTCTTGCTTATTTTTCTTTTAGTATTTGTTGTGTTGAAATAAGTTAAGTTATTATGTGAAAGAGAGAATCTGCCACTGCTTTGCAGTTTGGAATAATAGTAATTTTTTTTATGAAAAAATAAATAAATAAAGAATAACGTATATCAACATAGATCATAGGTAGGTTAGTAAATTAATAAATTCATATGATTAATAATCCAAATTGGTTATAATCTAAATTTTCGTAATTATTATAGTGTAAGGGCCTTTTTAACTGTTAAGAAATGTTAAAGAACTCGTTTTAAGTTAAAAATACTCGTTTATTTTCTCACATAAACACAATTATTTCACAGTTTGACATAATGTATTGTTTAAATAAAAACAAAAGTAAAATCACAACTCAAATTCAAATAAACATGGAACATAATATTAATAAATGATTCGTGAGTTTTTGTGTTTACAGAGTGGAAATCCATTTTATTTGGATAAATAAATTACTTTGTATTTTTCCACAATATTTTTAATAATAACGACCGAACGTTTAGGCCAAAGCGACTTGGCATTTTCAAGGTCCAAAAGAAACTAAATTAAACAGCATTTACAACGTTTTCACATGTGTGGGTGGAGCTACATTAACTCTACAACGTTGCCAAATATGTGGGTGGAGTTGGATAACCTAGTCTTCAGACCAATTTTGTAAACCTAACCTACAAAAGTTTGGTAAAAATAGGTTGGTTAGGTTTGTTTGTAGTTATAATTGCGACTGGCGTGAGCCAGTTGCATTATATATTAAAAAAAAGTAACTAAAATATTAAAATAAATGACTAAATTGGAATTTTTACCAAACTTTTGTAGGTTATGTTTAAAAAAAATGGTGTGAAGACTAGGCTATCCGGTGGAGTTACAGTTATTATACAATGTTGCCATATGTGGGTGAGCTTATTTTTGGAAAAGTGGCGATACCTTTGGTATCTGGATGTAAACAAAGTTGCCTTTTTTATTTTTATTAATTTTCTAACATTTCTAGAGCGTCAAAAATATTGTGGAAAAATACAAAGTTACTTATTTATTCATTCATAATATTAATAAATCGAATATATTTTATAATTGCATATACGCAAACATTGGATTTTTTTCACTACAATAATATCTCAATAGAGACGAAGTTGGGATATTATAGAAGAACCATTTAGGCTGCCTGTCCATTGATGCGGAGCGAGGCAGCGGAGCGGAGAAACGGAGAAATATTAACCAATAGGATTGCATAATTGCTCCGCTGCCTCGCTCCGCATCAATGGAAAGGCAACCTAACAAGGACTCATTTACAAGGACTGTTGCATTCATTGTTTACAAATAAAATCAACTCCTCAATATATGGCGTTACAAAAAGGATTCTTCGTTACCTCATAGATGGCAATAGTATAATTTCGTATTATTCAGGTGAAATGTTTACACATTCTTCAAATATATAAACTTTCAAAAATTACATTGATAAGGGAACTCAATAAAGGCATAATTGGTGAACGTTGCGCAAGCGCATAAAGTGATCACGTAAACCAGCCGATGACAGGTCGTAAGCCCTGTGGTACCTGAGTTCCTGGTTCTTCTATAATATCCCAACTTCGTCTCTATTAAGATGTTATTGTCAATAAAAATAATATTCCAACTGTCGATTTGTTCAGGAGAACTTTGTTCTCTTAACATATCGACAATGTTTCAAGCCAGAATACGCGAGAATTGTATGGAGAGGTCTACTTTTTTCACGGCTTTTCCAACTTTGAAGTCAAAAAACACCAACTTGGAGGCTTCGCAGCATATATGTTGCGTACACGGATTTACTCAGAATTCGGAGTAGAACATTTCGTGTGTCTGTGTGTGTGTGTGTGTCTGTGTGTCTGTGTGTGTGTCTGTGTGTGTGTGTGTCCGTCCCCCCCTTATAACTTTTGATCCGCTCAATTTACAGAGCCAAAAATTTCAGAATATATAAACAGTTACAGGCCTACAAAACTTTTAAACTCTGAATTTTGAATTTTTGTTTCAGTCAGGGGTTATCAAATTTTGAATTTTTATTTTATTTTTCCATATATCTCAGAAACCATAAACGCTAGAACGCTGAAAATTGGTACAAACATAGACAAATACATAATCTCAAATTAGTTTTTTTAAAAAAATTCCAGGGTTTCTCAAACATTTTTTATTAAGAAAAATATTTTTTTTATGATAAATTTATGAGTTTAACTGCCTATATTTCCAAAACTTTTACAATTATTGAAAAAAGCCGAAACACCCCAACTAGATAATTTGATTTTCTATAAAAAATATTAACATTGTAGTAGAAGATCTCAATTTTTTTTTAAAAATTGAATTTAGTGACGACATCGCTTCATACATTTTGTATGGCAGTCGCCTATACACAATATGTAAGAAGACTTAATAGTTTGATACTTCATCTCCAAACATACATACATACCATCATGCTATTTGCATATTCTGGGTAGGAAAAAGGATCTTCCTCCATACTATCCTATCTTGACATACATACCTACATATGTTGTATAGACTAGTTGCATGTAACACATGAGATCCAACTGTCGATAGCGATAGTATGTATAGTTGAAGAATATGTACCAAACTATAAACCCATAAATACAAATTATTGAATATTTTCAGATATTTTGTTTTCTATGCAACATATGTAGGTATGTATGTCAAGATAGGATAGTATGGAGAAAGATCCTTTTTTCCTACCCAGAATATGAAAATAGCATGATGGTATGTATGTTTGTTTGGAGATGAAGTATCAAACTATTAAGTCTTCTTACATATTGTGTATAGGCGACTGCCATACAAAATGTATGAAGCGATGTCGTCACTAAATTCAATTTTTAAAAAAATTGTTAAAAAAAAATTGAGATCTTCTACTACAATGCTGATATTTTTTATAGAAAATTAAATTATCTAGTTGGGGTGTTTCGGTTTTTTTCGATAATTGTAAAAGTTTTGGAAATATAGGCAGTTAAACTCATAAATTTATCATAAAAAAAATATTTTTCTTAATAAAAAATGTTTGAGAAACCCTGGATTTTTTTTGAAAAAACTGATTTGAGATTTTGTATTTGTCTATGTTTGTACCAATTTTCAGCGTTCTAGCGTTTATGGTTTCTGAGATATATGGAAAAATAAAATAAAAATTCAAAAGTTGATAACCCCTGACTGAAACAAAAATTCAAAATTCCGAGTATAAAAGTTTTGTAGGCCTGTAACTGTTTATATATTCTGAAATTTTAGGCTCTGTAAATTGAGCGGATCAAAAGTTATAAGGGGGGGACGGACACACAGACACACAGACACACAGACACACAGACACACACACACACACAGACACACGAAATGTTCTACTCCGAATTCTGAGTAAATCCGTGTATGGAACATATATGCTGCGAAGCCTCTAAGTTGGTGTTTTTTGACTTCAAAGTTGGAAAAGCCGTGAAAAAAGTAGACCTCTCCATACAATTCTCGCGTATTCTGGCTTGATACATTGTCGATATGTTAAGAGAACAAAGTTCTCCTGAACAAATCGACAGTTGGAAAACAAAATATCTGAAAATATTCAATAATTTGTATCTATGGGTTTATAGTTTGGTACATATTCTTCAACTATACATACTATCGCTATCGACAGTTGGATCTCATGTGTTACATGCAACTAGTAATAGTTTAATGCATTTGTAGGTAACTACCCACCACTAAGTTTTGATTAAAGCTAATTTGATGTTTTTTTTATCATTTTAAATGGCCCCAATAAGGCGAAACGATAGTCTTTCAGAGAAGAACTTAAATCGGAGATTTTTATTTTTACAAAAATAGTGTTATCTTCGGGCGCCGAATAGCGTAGTTGCGGCCCTGTGATGGGCGGAGGTGAATTTTTTTATTAATTAATCATAATGGCGTCACACCCACCATTTTAGTAATATGATTATTATGATTCGCACGAAACGTAATGGCAAGTACTCCCGGCTACCCCCTGTATCCTATACAATCATCCTCTACCCCTTCACACAAACCCCCAAACGATCCAGGATGACTGGCAACAAACGCCGCTGACAGACAGTTATTATTATGGTTGATCCAATTAATTAAAGAAACATTTTTGCTAATGGATCAGAGTTGACCGAGAACGGTAGGTAATCGAGTTTGAATCTTCTGAGGGCGGCCGGTCGCTGCGACTAATTAAATAATTAACTCACATCCTTAAAAATAAAGATTTTATTATTTATTTATTTATTTATACATCTTCTTGTACATAATATAAACAAATATAATTGTACACTGGCGGGCTAATTGCCATTAGGCAATTTCTTCCAACCAACCAGATTACAAAGTATTACAACATTGTGTATGTACAACAGAAAATAAATAAGAGTAAAAGAAATCAAAGAAAATATGTATAACACTTAAATACTATTAAAACAAAAAAATAATAATAATTCATTGCAAGAAAAAAGGATATGGTAAGGATAAAGGATATGGTATATTTGTACCGTTTTATAGATGAGTACAATTCATTTATACGTAAATATATATTTTTTTAATAATTTATTGTAATACATAAAACATAGTTTGTGGTATTTTTTAAAAACTAAATTTTAAAAATTTATTTTATTCTAAATTTTATTTTTTCCGATTCAAAATTGTCTCCTCTGCCTCATATCATTTCTGTCAATACCCAGACCTAACTTCGGAACATATCAATAAAATCAACAAAATTAAAAATATGATAACAATTCAGAGAGTATATTATACCAGTATAAATAGCGGTGATTATTTCGGGATATTGTCCATGTGTATTATACTCGTATGATTATAATAATAATAAATTTTATTTAGACGTAAAAACATATTTATAAAAATTAATACATCTAGTATAAACAAAAAGTGTATAATTTTTTTTAAACAATACATAAGTATGGTACAAAGTATGACAATCAATTATAAAAAACATGTAAAACTAGGGAGAATATTAATATCTTTTAACGATGTATTCAGCACTTAGCCTACGAAGGTGACAAGACTTGTGGTTTCTTTTATGTTTGGTGGCAAACTATTATATATTTTGAGACTTTTATGGTATAAGATATTTTGTGTAGGTACTTGTCAATCTCATTAATGGAAGTCTTAAATCTTGACATCCTCTCGTAGGGTTAGTGTGAACATGGCATTGAATAATATTTTTTTCTACATATATTTTGGAAGCATATCATTTTTTAGTTTGTAAATAATATAATGTGCCAATAACTGCATAGGGGATTCATAATATTTCCTATAAGTATAAAAATTCATTTTTTCCGCTTTTCATCATACGCCATGTCAAAACTAAATTCGAAGCTTTTGTTAAACCGACTTCGCCTGTTTATGGCAGTGGAGCATGGCATTTTATAATATATCTGGATACTTACAGGGCGAAATAAGCCATTGGTTTTTGATATAGAAATATAAAAGCCATTTTAGCTTATTTCGTAGTATGCTAATGATATCGTTAACCTATTTCAAAAATGAAGAAGTATAATAGACCGGAATCAATATGTTATAAGGTGTTTGTTATTTGAAAATTATTTGACCATTTATATACACGATTATACCTCAAAAGTATTAATATACATACATACATACCATCACGCCGTATCCCTACTTAGGGTAGGCAGAGAGGACCGAACGCCAGACACTTCTATCTTGACATACATGTTTTGCCTCATTTACATCCATGCATCGCGTCATATATGCTCTCCTATTATTCTGACTTCGTATATTACCATCTTTCAAAATCTCATTTATATGATCATGCCAACTCTTTCTCGGGCGGCCACGACCTCTCATTCCACTCTTTTCAGCCTTGTATACTTTCTTTGTCAGGCGCTCATTGTTCATTCTCTCCACATGTCAGAACCATCGTAGTGTATTTACTTTCATTCTACTCACAATATCTCTTTCAATCTTGCATTCTCGTCTGATGTCCACAATCCTTATCCTATCATAGATCGTTCTACCACACATTCGTCTTAGGGACCTCATTTCCACAGCGTTAATTTTACTTTCATGCGTCTTCTGCCATGTCCATGTCTCACTTGCATACATTAATGTTGGTACGACTATTGCATTGTGCACAGTGAGCTTTGCTGGCCTTGAGATAATTGAGTCGGCCATTATTGTTCTTAATGCACCGTTCACCCTATTTGCTGCCGTTACCCTTCTTTCTATATCCTTTTCCAGTCTTCCATCACGCTGAAACATACTTCCTAGATACAAATATTCATCCACTTGTTCTAGTAATTCATTATTTACTTATTCACATTCTTAATATACTTTTGAAAATATTATTCAAAACTTATACAGTAAAATAATTCAATGAAATGGGAGACCAGATGAAAATTTATTTTCAATTAAACCAATTCGCGCCTATGTAGGGGTTGAAATCATTCCTAACCATATTGACAGCCTTTCAAAATAGAAAAAAAAGTGGTAAAGTGATCACGTAAACCAGCCGATAATAGGTCGTAAGCCCTGTAGGTGCCTTGAGTTCCTGGTTCTTCTATAATATCCCAACTTCGTTTGTACTGAGATTTTAAAAAAGTTTGTTATTAAAAATATCATTTGACTCCCGACAGGGAAAAAAATCTAATGTTTGCGTGTATGCAATTAAAAAAATATTCGATTTACATACACATTGGTGCAAGTAGGTAAACAAGCCAAAAATGAAATGATATTTCTGACGCAGTTCAGGGGTGACATCTGTGCGAGACGCGGTCACCTCATTTATAAGGACTGTTGCTTTCATTGTTTACAAATAAACTAATTTCTCAATAGATGGCGTTACAAAAAAAGGTTTCTTCGTTACTTCATAGATAGCAATAGTATAATTCTTTATTTTCTAGTGAATTGTTACACATTATTCAAATATATACAATTTTCAAAAATTACATTGATAAGGGAACTCAATAAGAAGGCATAATTGGTGAACGTTGCGCAAGGGCATAAAGTGATCACGAAAGCCAGCCGATGACAGGTCGTAGGCCCTGTAGGTGCCTTGAGTTCCTGGTTTTTCTATTACACGTTATGCCACATTATGCGATTTGTTTGCGTAATAAAAGAGTTTTATTATTATTATTATTATTATTATTAATTTTGACTTAAATAAGGATTGTATATATTTTGTTTACATCTATTATATCTTATATATTTGAATAGTGTGTAACAATTCACCTGAAAATAAGGAACAATACTATTGTCATTTATGAAGTACGAAGAAACCTATTTTGTTACGCCATCTATTGAGATATTAGTTAATTTGTCAACAATGAAAGTAACAGTCCTTATAAATGAGGTGACGGTGTATAAAATCAGAACTATTTTGGTTTTTCATAAAACAGTCGTCTTAATAGAACAAGAAGTCATACTTATTTATATATTGAAGTGTTTAGTGTTGGACAAAACTCATTTATTTTAAAATCGAACTTTTTTTTTTGCTATCGCATATTAAATAATATCACATATATTATTTTATACATAGTATTTGTCTTTTATCATCTTTTATGAAGTTTATATGGAATGCTCCTCTGAGGCCGGTGGCTTCACAAAAGCAGCGCTATATAGATATTGTTTTTAAACGTAAACAGTTGTTTCATCTATATATTTTATTAAAATTAAATATAAATTTTAGGAATTTGAAATGCGGGGTGGATAAAAATTAAATTATATTTTTATAATATCTATAATGGTTCATTGCACACATAATAATGCTGTTTAAGGTTATTCTAACGTTGGTATAAAATATGCTTCTTTTTCTTCTGGGTCACAATCCTAAGATTGGTTTATATGAAATATTAAATAAATGAATAAAAGTTTGGAAGCGCAGTCCTCCTAAACCGATGATCTATAACTGTAACGTAAGTCTTCATTACTTTTACAAATTTATTATTGGACTAGAAACGATTGTAATATTTGCGTGGCCGTTTCGTCTATATAATTAAGTATCATAAATTAGATTTTTTTGTTTTGATTTGATAGCATGGGAAGTTGTAATTGGATTAAATTAGATAAATTCTTATTGAGTCTTATATTTGTACATTGCGTGAATGTCAAATGTTTAAAATGAATAATTATTTTTGATAATGTTTTTCATCATGACAACATTATAACGATTAATATCACTTAATTAATTTCCCTGAAATGAACTTCGTTTTTTTTTATTAAACCTTAATTTAACGCGAAAAATTCGAAGAACTTGTTGCTGATAGGCCATACTTTCACTGAAAAAAAAATATTTATAGTAACAAAATTTCATGTTAAAATTACCCGAACTATAGTGACTACAAAACATTTGGTAATGTGCAACAAAATTTTTTGTGCACACAGCCAAACGGTACCTACAGTCATAAATACATAAAATTATATTACTGATAACAAAGGTTTGGCTAAAGCATAGGTAGCCAGTTTGGTTATCATAATATTTTTTTCAGTGTTTTTAGATGGTTAATGGATAAATTTGGATGAGGGTAAAAATAAATATTGTACAGAATATACCGATAGGATGATACGTGAATTTTATATTTTTTTCATATTTGATTTATGTGTCTGTATTGAAAAAAAAGCCAAAAAATTGCCTGACTATAAAGAATTTTATACCAGCTTGTTGAAAATAGTCAATAAATAATCTTATACCTAAAGTATATTTTTAGTGAGGCGGCTATCTTATATTAAAATAATGTATATGTTTATATGATCATAAATAAATAAATAAAAAAAAAAAAAAAAAGATAAAAAGCGATCTGCACATCGCAAAAACATACCTTAATATGTATCTAATCCAATAGAATTTTGTATGGCTCACAAATCAGATTAAATTCATTCATATTTGATGTATGTGATTGTTTGGATAAAAAGTGATGTGTTCTCCTTTAAAGCTCAACTGAACACATTGCAACTTCAAAATTCCTAACTCAACACATTACTTAACCACATTGGATTTTGTCAATGCCACAATACATTTATGATTTGTTTGTATGGATAAAAGTCTTTAAGAACCTAGCTCAACTCATTGTCTAACCATTGTGAATTTCATACTAATTAGTCGCAAAACAATTGAATTTTGTTTTTATGGAAAAAAATCGACGTATTCTCTTTAAATTCCTAACCCAACACATTGACTAACCACATGGGATTTCGTACTTGTAAAGCATTTAAAATTTGTTTGTATGTTTAAAATGCGACGTGCACTCCTAAAGTTCCTAACTCAACACATTGCTTAACCACATGGGATTTCGTACTTGACGTAAAAAAATTCTAATTTGTTTGTATGGATTTAAATGCGATGTGAAATTTTAATGATGTAAGCCTAATTCCAAACTTTGCCTAACCACATGGGATTTAGTACTTGTAGCAAAACAGTTGAAATTCATGTGTGGATAAAAACAACGTGCACTCTTTAAGAGCATAACTCAACACTTTGCTTAACCACATGGGATTTCGAACTTGACCCAAAACAGTTATAATTTATTTGTGTCTATAAAACGCGACGTGTAATCCTAAATTTCCTAACTCAACACATTGCTTAACCACATTGGATTTCGTACATTTTTTACAAAACACTAATGTTAACAAAATGTGTGTATGGATAAAAAGCGACGTGCACTTTTTAAGAGCCTAGGTTATCACTTTGCCTAACCACATGGGATATAATAATAAATTTGGATGTTTTATATAGCGCCGTTTTCGTGAATATCTCACCTCAAGGGCGCTGAAAATTTATTAAGATGTATCATTATAGCTTTGGTAAGATTTGCGAAAAATGTGTGTTTTGAGATTTTTTCAGAAGGTAGATATATTTTCAGTTTGTCTGAGGGTATTTGGGAGCTTATTCCATGCATTTGGTCCTGCCACAGCAAACGCACGATCGCCGAAATTAGTGGTATGCACCCTGTTTATTTCAAATAATTTTCCAACCAGGTACCAGGGATATCTAGGTACTTCTCACAAAACAGTTGAAATTCATTTGCGTGAATAAAATGCGACGTGCACTTTTAAAATTCCCATCTCAACACATTGCTTAACCATATTATTATTATTTTGATAAAGGCAATACGACCATTTAAGGTCGATTTGTGCCATTTGACGACGTGAGAATTTTATAAAAATTAAAAATTAAAAACATTTAAAGACAGAACAAATAACGCCTACAAAAATACCATGTTTTTCTCTATGAACTTAAATATTTCTCTGTAAATCATCGGGGAAGCAATTGCAAGAAGCTGTCGAATCTTTAGTGGAAACTGCACTTCGTTAATCTTTCCACAAAAAGATCGGTATAAACTGTATCGATCTTTAATAGGGCATTGCTTAACCATATGGGATATCGTATTTGTCGCAAAGCATTTCAAATTTGTTTGTGTTAATAAAATGCGATGTGCACTCCTAAAGTTTCCAAGTCAACACATTGCTTAACTACACGGGATTTTGTACATGTTTCGTACGAAAAACACTTGAAATGCGGTGTGCATTCCTTAAGGGGGGACTGCTGCCAACGTACCTATTTTTCAATTTGATATACCATCATTATTTTTTATCAAATCGTTTTGAAAAAAAGAATTAGATAGTAGAAAAAAATATTTTTACTTTTTGATAATGTTCTTTATAAATTCTCGTAGAAAAATAATGGCATACCCTGATTTCCAACGATTATCTTATATTTTTAATAAAATATAAGGCGTAGTTTAACATATTTTTTTTTAAATTAAAGAAGACAAAAATATCTAGAAAAATATGATGTGACGTTGCATTAATGCTTCAGGTTTAGTAAATAAAACTAAAAAACATTTATTTTCCATTCAGCGCGATTGCGAAATTGAATTATTATTTATTTATTTATTTATACAACATGTATGTTCACAATAGCAAGCAATAATTCATTTACAAATAATATATATTACAATACCACTCCTCTCTGAAAGCTTATTTTGACCTTCTTTAATTTACAAAAAAATATAATGCTCTATATCTTATAGGTTTTTAGAAATGTAAGATAAATGTCAAAAATCGGGGTATGCTTATTATTTTTCTACAAGAATATATACAGAACACAATTAAAAAGTTAAGGTAAAATTTTCTTTATTAATATCCAAACATACTAGGTTATTTTTTTCAAAATGATTCGTTTTGTAATAATGATGCAAATCCAAATTGAAAAAATAGGTACGTTGGCAGCAGTCACCCTCCAGCATACACAACTCAACACATCGTCTATCCATATGCGATTTGTCGCAAAACAGTTTTAATTTATTAGTATTTGATTCATGTATCGATTGCGTTAATATATGACCGAATTATGTATATAGCAAAGCAGTACCCTATTATTTGTCCGATTACATGAAGCTTTTCTAAATAAATAGTTTGATAAATAAATCAATATTATTATAGTACCTATATTCATGGATGGATACTGACTACAACTGGGCAGTTAGCGTGCGTGTAGTTGGTAGGTATATATGTAAATTCCCTTACAAATTGCTATATGCAAATTCTAATAAACACCGTTGGAAATACGCCGGAGACGTCGTAAATCTTTTCCAAAACTTGTTTTTACACTGTGAAAAATCCAAGCAATCTTCTTCGACCTTTCGTTTTCATAATAAACATATATATTCTTGTAACAAATTATTTTCGAGGGGCGGTGTATGGAAATTTAAATATTGAATGTATGCCAATATTGGCCTACTCTCCCCTTTTGCGTTGAATAACAATAAAACAGTGTCCCCTAGCTAATATGATAACATTTTACAACTATTTTGTCACATTTGTACTTTTGCATTTTGAAAAAAAATCAAAATTTTTAGCATTTTGCGAAAAGATTTGAGAATACTCATTCGAAACATAGTATAACGAATATTAATACAACTCGCTCACGCGAGTCACACTGAATGTTCGCTGTCTCAGCCAAACTGATTCAAACAATTAGTTTTAATCATAAGAGCTTTTTCCTGGGGGGGGGAGTGGCAAGTCCGGTCAAACGGTAAAATCAAAACTCAGAACAAATCAATAACATAATTACACCCAATCAAATATAATTAAACTTCACATTTTTTTCTCAAATATTATATAATGTATAATTTAATACGAGAACTATATGCATAATGTATTATCTATGTCACACAAAATGTTCAAATGATCACTTCGACACAGCACTTCCTAATGAGGTGTTCATTGTATCCTATAAATTACAAGATTTATCAATAAATAATACGCGGCCTTCTTGGCTCAGTTGGTTAGGTATCTGACTGCTGATCCAAGGGTCCCGGGTTCAATTCCCGGTGGAGATACAGTTTTTAATTGTGTTTTCAGTCTGGATCTGTGAGATGATAAATATCGTAAGTCTCCAGAATGTGGCAACTTGTTATTGGGTGCGTGTTAAATTAATGTTTGACATAGTACCTGTTAGTTGCCCGAGAAACAATAGTAAATACACATACACACACGCACACACACATATGTACACACACACTTAATTTATAGCACATGTGTGTAATTGTATTATTATATTCCTCATTTTAATGTCAATAATAAATAAATAAATAAAAAAAAAATGAAAAAATAACTCTCATAATAACCAATATCATGAATGGAGTTCCATAATATCTTAAGCAATTACATGATTTGGCTAATCGTGAGGGTTTTGATTTCACCATTTGACTAGACTTGCCACCCTGTTATGCTTCTTTAATCAGTTTTAACTACTTTTTAAAATATATGCTGTTTTTTTCGTTAGTGAATTTGTTTTGAAAACAAAAAAAAAATTGTCTTGGAAACAAGTATTATTTATTTATTAAAAAAGGGTACATCGACAGTCATCCAGTTTACAATTTTCATTAAAAGAAAACAATATTGGTTATTATTATGAGTGCTGGACGTCCAATTATGGATGCACACAAAATTACATGAGCTCATATTCAATCACACACGTATGTTACACAAGTAAGAGTTACATAAATAACAGAAAAATAGGTAAGAAAAGTTATGTAAAAAAAAGAAGATATGTATATATTCATCATCATACTGTGTTAAAGGTGAACGGAATCGGTCGTGGCAGGATTCGAACTCGCGACCACTTAATTTCTAATCCAGTGCGCTAACCGTTCTGATGCCACTTGTTATGAATAATTATGTTATGTATTTAAATGTAAAGAATAACTGTTGGTTGAAAAAATAAAATATTAAATATCTATCTAAAGATTCGAATTTTAATAATTAGTTTGTAATAATAAACTTACATTCAATTTGTTGTCAAAAACATACAATTAATAATAATTATATACCCTTTCTTGCACCCTGCGCAAGTGCCGAGATTATTGCCATGCGGCAATTGTTCTTCCAACTCACCAGTGTTTCCAGCCCAGAGAAGCAATAATTGCATGAAAATTAATTTAAATAAATTTTTCCTCTGCTGGGGATCGAAACCAGGACACCAGCATAGAAGCCAAACAGCTTACCTATTGATTATACGTCTAAATATTGAAGCAAAATTGACTTTTTAAGATAAAAATCCTTTAAATATCATTTTTATTTGAAAAGAAAAAACGCAATTTAGAACCTATGAATAAAATTATTATTCCTGGCATGAATGGCGTGTGTTGTAAACGGGTATTTTGTTGAGAATTTCTAGGTATTGAGAGAAAAGCTAGGAAAACAATGGTAGATGTACCAATTCAAACTGAACCATCTGCCTACAGAGTAAAGCCGAGTTTTCCTTGTATAACCGAAGTAATTTTGATTTTGCAGAGATATTATAAGGTACTGTTCTTGTTAATTGAAAAACCTTGGAATTTGAGAAATAAAAGATACTCACCTTGTATAACATACTATATAACAACAATGTTTTGCAGAAGTGCCATTTTTATCGTGGTATTGCATCCCATTGGATGATTTGTGCAAACATTAAATTCAAACGAAAATGATAAAAAATACAAACCCAACAAATACAAATTCGCCTGTGCTGCTCAGAGGAGGATTGCTTTTACACATTTCGAAATCGAGCTCTAGGACGCCTCTAATAATTGGTATAGTTGTCGCCAAATTACTTGAACTCTTAGCTGAGAAGGGGGGCGATTTGCACGTAAAATAACACAAATTTGCGCTCTGCGCAAGCGAAAGCTCGATCAAGATGTTTGGCGAAAATTATAGTAAAGAAGAAATCTTTTTGGAGGTGTAGGCGTCCCTACTAAGACAACCCAGGAAGATGCGCAGAACTTAGATCCTTAGAATGAATGATTTCATTTTATAGAGTTTCTGCAGCATTGAAAGAAACAAATATTTTTTGAAATAATTAAATGAAATAAAACACAACTTTGTGTACACCAATACAATTATAATTATATTTTTTATTCAAATGAATAAAAAATCCCTCTACATGTTACGAGAACAAAGTTCCCTTCCTCAGGAGGATACAAAGTATACTAAAATAAATTACAATATACAGACTTAAGGTAAACATAATGGGTGTCGTGTGGGCTGGGTTAAACTATTTATTGGTGGGGGGAGCAATGAAGTTATTGGTTAATTAATTTTTGTATTGGGAAAATATTTAATATAGGGTTATTAGGAAATTGTGTTTGATTATTAATTATATTATTTCTCATGTTTACGTTTTTTCTGATTTCCAAGATTTCCAGGCTATCTAATTGTCTATCACTTAAATTACTATGTTATATTTTTACGCCTAAATCTAAAGTAATAAAGCAATCAAAATGTTAGTGTATGTGTGTGTGTGTGTGTGTGTATGTGTGTGTGTGTGTGTGTGTTTGTCTCACGCCTTCAGAAAAACCAAGAGCATCTAAAAATCTAATTTATGTGCGAACGTGTACCTGTATACCTGATGCAGTGTCACGCTAAAAATAATGCGATAAAAATGCTGAATTTTAAAAATATTTCAATAATTATTTTTTTCATACAAAATTTTCCAAGTCGTATCTGTCAAAAAAGTGTACATTTTGCACGCATATATCTGTTAGTTTAAAAGTTAGAAGTACGTATTTACACGAAAAAAATTTACTTTCAAGTATAACTTAGCGTTTAAGTGAAAAATATGGTGAATATTTTGTATAATTATAATGTTTAACTTATTTTTAAAGTAAGCGTTTTGTACATAAATGCCGCCATTTTAATATCTTTTCATACAATATTTCATTTTCCTACCGAATGAATATGTTCTTGAAAATAATAAACCTTTGAAATAAATATAAATATGAAATAATAAAATGAAACACAAGACATTACAGCAAGTTTTAAGACGTATATTGTAAAAGTCTGTTAATTATTAGTAAAGATATGGGCATAATAAAATTGCATAATTTGTATATAATATTTGATATTTCGGACAATTTTCATTTTTATGGCATCGAACAAACCAATGTAGGTACCTACATATTCAAAAAATGTATCCGAACCATTCGATATTACTTATGTGTTCGAATCGTTTCCATGGCTACAGAAAGAATGTGATATTCAAATAAAATTTGTTAGGAATCGAATTTATTTAGAAGTTTGTTGTAGGTAGGTACCTACCTAATACTATTTACTTACAAATCAACAATAATATACCTATACTGATTTCCTATAGGAAAATTATTTTATTTATTTATTTATCAACCGTTTGTCCGATTATAATGAAACTTTGGTGAATTGTCGAGCGTATGCCCAGGATGGTTTTTGGATTTAAACTTTTTTCTTATTCTTCTTCTTCTTCGTGTATTTGGTCGTTTTACCTATGAAGGGGGAGTATCCTGGGAAAAGAAGGTCCGACTGTCCCTCCATCTCTTCACAGGTCTTCCAGGACGGGTTCTGCATATAAACTTTTTTCTTCTTTTTCTTCAACGTGTACTTGGTCATCTTACCTATGAAGATGAACTATCCTGGGAGATGAAGGTCCAATTTTCCTTCCATCTCTTCGCAGGTTTCTGGATTTAAACTTTTTTCTTCTTCTTCTTCATCGTCTATTTGGTCATTTTACCTTTGAAGGTGGACTAACCTGGGAGAAGAATGTCCAATTTTCCTTCCATCTCTTCGCAGGTATCTGGATTTAAACTTATTTCTTCTTCTTCTTCTTCATCGTGTATTTTTGGTCATTTTACCTATGAAGTTGGAGAATCCTGGGAGAAGAAGGTCCAACTGTCCTTCCATCTCTTCGCAGGTATCTGGGTTTAAACTTTTTTCTTCTTCTTCGTGTATTTAGTCATTTTACCTATTAAGTAGAGCATCCTGGGAAAAGAATGTTCTTTCATCTCTTCGCGGTTCTTCCAGGATGGTTTCTGGATTTAAACTTTTCTTAACCGACTGATGGGACGGGATGTAATGAAGGGAAGGGATGCACTAAAGGGCCTGAAGGGACGGGAGGTATAAAACTGCCTGAAGGGACGGAAGGTAGTGAAGGGTCTGATGGGAAGGGACGTAATGAGGGATTAAAGGGACGGGAGGTACTGAAGGGCCTGAAGCGGCGGGTCCTGGAGTCTAATTCTGTTTCTTCTTAATTTTATGTAGACCTTTAGGGCAGTTTTTATACAAACTATTTCCTATTGTCTAATTCATCTTCTTTTATGTATACATTTGGGTCATTTTTTTATAAAAATTATTTCCTTTAGTCTAATTATTTTTCTTCTTCATTTAAGTACGTAGACTTTTGGGAGAGTTTTAATACAAACTATTTCCAATAGTCTTATTCATTTTCTTTTATGTAGACTTTTTGGTCAGTATTTATACAAACTATTTCCAATAGTCTAAATATTCTTCTTCTTCTTTTTTGTAGACCTTTGGGTGAGCTTTTATACAATCTATTTCCAATAGTCTAATTCTTCTATTAGGTATATGTATTTTTACTTATTTTATGTAGACCATTGGAATAGTTTTTTATACAAACTATTTCTTATAGTCTTATACTTATTTTTCTCTTTTTTATTTAGTCTTTTGGGTTAGTTTTACATAAGTCTAATAGTCTATTGTGCAGAAATATTATTAACGATATGCACACTTGATGAAAATACATATGAAATGAATGGGATATGGGATGTGACGATATAACCTGCACTAGAATCTTTTCAATACTTTTGTTTAATTAAATTTAAACCATTTATATCATCCTATTTTGAATAATTTTCAACACCTAATATTTAAAGAATGGGGGTTGTGGCCATTACTGAACTCTTCACAACATTTATATTCAAATTAAAAACTATTTACTATAGTTCAAGTCTTCTTCTTCTTCGTTAATGAAGACTTTCAGTCAAATTGAGCAAAAATATAATGCACACTTGATGAAAAAATATAAAAACGAATGGGATGTGACCAATACTAGATCTTTTCAGTACCTACGTTTGTTTAATCAAATTTTAACCACATCCCAACATCCAAAATTACTAAATTTTCAATAGGTACACATTACAATTTGTTTTCGATGATAATATTTAAAAATGGGGGTTGTGGCCAAACCAATCTCTTTACAACGTTGATAAACAGTCATATTTAAAACCATTACGCATAGTCCATGCGAGCAGAAATTGTATAAATATTATACTTCATTCACACTTTATAGCAATATATAAAAAAGAATGGGTTGTGGCCATCGCTTGAACATTTTACAATACTTAAACTCAATCAAATTTCAAACCACTTTTCATAGTCTGATATTGCAAAATAATTGGGTGACAATATTATAAAAACGATTGCTTTTTCTTTCACAATTTTACATTCTTGGCCAACGGCGGGACATAAAAGCTAGTTATTAATAAAACTATGGTTATTTTCGATCAAATGGTTTGCGAATTCTGAATAATTATTGCTGTTAAGACATCTTAAATGCTCCTTAACTCTCGTTTCTATATTTCTTGTAGTCTTTCCTATATAAAATGATGGGCAATCGATAATACATCAAACCATCCTTTTTCTCAAAAAGTTGCAGCTTTTCACTCCATGATAAATAGATTAATAAATATACCTTTATATAATTATTTCAAAATGATACCACAAAGTAAAAAACAATCGTCTGTCGATGATGAAATATTTTTTGGTTACATTTGTGCGAGTGAGTTTTGATGCTACACGTAATTGAATTTGTGACAAAAGACTAGTTTGATGAATACGAATATATATTAACCTATTTATCTTCTTGTACATAATACAAACAAATATTATGCACACTGGAGGGTTTAATACTAATATGAGGCATTTCATTTCAACCAATCAGATTAAAATCATAGAAAAACGAGTGGGTTGTGGCCATCACTATATTCCTCACTAACGAGACATTCTATAAAATATTCAAATTTTGTACGGAAAATATACAGCATTTTCGCGAAATGAGTTTGCTAAATTATTTTTTATTTAAATATTTTATTACGAAAACTTGTTAACTCTTCAATGCCATTTTATGAAAGTGATGTGCCTTTTTACCAATTTGAAAATAAAAATTTCATATTTTAATTTTCCCGAGCTTGGGGTCATTTTGAAATATTTGACAGTAAAAAAATTAAGAAGCACTATTTAGATATCCTTCAAAATCTAATGGAATCTAATTGAGTATCAGGCATACAAATTTGTAAAATTTGAAAAGAATCGCATGAGTATTTTAGTCTATAATCGATAAAGTAAAATAAACACGCCGTACATAGCACACAGCACATAACACACACACAGATACATTGTGATGAAACTTTAATAATGATAATAATAATAAACACTTCCTTGCACCCTGCACAAGTGGCGAGTTTATTCCCGTATGGCAATTTCATCCAACTAACCAGTGTTTCCAGCTCAGAGAAGCAATGTTTGCGTGAGAAATGAATTTAAATAAATTTCTCCTCTGCTGGGAATGGAACACAGGACGCCCGCACAGAAACCGAACGGTTTACCAACTGTGCCACAGCGGTCGGCTTTATAAAAACTTTAAACCTTAAACTTTCAGAATATAATCTCAGCATGGTACTTGTTAATAATCTGCAAAAAAATAATGCCCTTAAAAATTGCGAAATCATAACTTCCCACTATATCCCCTTGGGTTAGTAAGGACTAAAAATGATTGGGAAAGAACAAGGAGAGAAAATCGGGATCAGGTGTCTAGGGATAAATAGTAAAATGAGTTAAAGAGTTATGAGTAAAGTACAATTAGCAAGACTTCCATTGTCTGGAAAGCTGGAAATTCTGTGTTATGGCCAGAGATGGATAGTTTCGTTCGTTCAGCAGATCGGTCTGGAAGTTCATGATTGAGAAAATAAGTGATTTTTTATATTTTTGATTTAATATTGCTTCTCGGGCAACTAACAGGAAATATGTCAAATATTAATTTAACACTCACCCAATAACAAGTTGCCACATTCTGGAGACTAACGATATTAATCGTCTCACAGATCCAGACTGAAAACACAATTAAAAACTGTGTCTCCACCGGGAATCGAACCCGGGACCTTTGGCTCAGCAGTCAGATATCTAACCAACCGATCCACGAAGGCCGACGTTCTTTATTATTTAGTTTTTTTTTGTTGGATAAATTTCAACTTAAAAAAACATATCAGCACAATGATTATACGTATTACATAAAAAAGCGATATAATAAAAGGTTAGTACTAACAATCTAAAGGAAACAAAAAACCTAAATAAATATGTTTATACAAAAATAAACACGTTTATAAAATACTCAATTGTTTGTTTGGGGGTCGACCCACATGTATATCAGGCAATAGGTCAAAACACGGGGGAAAATATACATTTTCATGATGAACAAAACACAATCACAAACAAAATCTTTTTTTATTATTAATTTGTTGGGAAATAATATAAAAAAGTAGGAACGAAACGTTTATCAAGTACCAATGACGTGCGAGGGGTCCTTCAGCTGGTTCTGCCCAAAAAAATCTACATACATCATCTGTTAAGTCAACCTCCATATCCTTTCACCTTATATTTTTCTTAACTTCTGTACTATGCACGTGGCACAATTTACACGCATTGCGTGAAGGTGGGGGCAAAAATCCAAATCCCCACCATAATATGTGTAATATATACCTATTATATTTGTAAGTACGTATGTGGAATTTTTTTAAGTCAAGAATCAATCATAAACTATAATGTTTTAAACTATAAAAACTATGCACACAGTTTTATTCACAAACAGTGATGGTTTTAGGCTAGTAAAAAATCAACTTTTTAATGTTTTATTATATTATTTTTCATTTTTTCGTAAATTTTCCTACAAAATTTGCCACGAATGAAACGTCAAAATGTGTAGTTTTTCGTAAACAAATATTTATTTCAATTTCAGAAGTGCGTTTTTAAACGAATAACATATATTTACAAGTATAACTTAGCGTTTGAGTGAAGAACATTGAGATTATTTTGTTTCATTTTCATGTTTTTCGTATTTATAAAATGTAAAAATTCTATAAGGAAATTTTTCATTTTATATATGAACAATTTTCATTTTATACCAGAACAACTAGCAGCATCTATCGGCAGCAAAAAGTACTGTTACACAGAATACAATTTTCAAATAAACCAACATACTGAGATTTTTTTATGAATCAAATTCAAAATTTAGAACTTTGGTACAGGTAGGTACGTACCTACCTGGCACTTACTAAAATGTTCCATACTTATTACAAATATCTGACTTTGTTGATTTTTCATTTTTTTTTCGTTTCTATAGTTAAAATCAAATACTCATACTAATATTTAGAATGTAATATTTTTTTAAGATAAAATAGTAGGTACATATAATTCAATGGAAGGTAATATAGGTGTGTGATTTTTAATTATTTTTTTTAAGTCAATCAAATTATTTATTTAATAATTATCTAAATTTTTGTTTGTTTATATATTCATCTCATAGTCGGCCTTCATGGCTCAGTTGGTTGGGTATCTGACTGCTGATCCAAAAGTCCCGGGTTCGATTCCCGGTGGACACATTTTAAATTGTGTTTACATTCTGGATCTGTGAGACCTGTTAGTTGCCCGTGAAGCTACATAAATATATAAATATAAACGAATTAATAAAAAAAGTATGTGCTTCGAATTCATTCAACGATCCAAGCGGATAAGATAAGCGGAAACTTACTCTTTTCGCCTTTGATAACACTATATAAGAACATGGGCGTTATGACCAACACTAAAATCTTCATAATGCTTAAATTCATTCAAATTATAAAACCACTTTTCATCTCCAATCTTGCTGAAATTTCTTTCCCAGTCCAATCATACTGAAATTTCAAACCACTTCCCTTTACATTATTTGAGACTGAAGGGAAGGGACGGATGGATGGACTGAAGGGACGGTGCGGACTGTTATTAAAAAAAAATAACTTATTTTTGTTTTTTTTTTGTTTATTGTCCAACTGTCGATTTGTTCAGGAGAACTTTGTTCTCTTAACATATCGACAATGTATCAAGCCAGAATACGCGAGAATTGTATGGAGAGGTCTACTTTTTTCACGGCTTTTCCATCTTTGAAGTCAAAAAACACCAACTTAGAGGCTTCGCAGCATACATATATGTTCCATACACGGATTTACTCAGAATTCGGAGTAGAACATTTCGTGTGTCTGTGTGTCTGTGTGTCCGTCCCCCCCTTATAACTTTTGATCCGCTCAATTTACAGAGCCTAAAATTTCAGAATATATAAACAGTTACAGGCCTACAAAACTTTTATACTAGGAGTTTTGAATTTTTGTTTCAGTCAGGGGTTATCAACTTTTGAATTTTTATTTTATTTTTCCATATATCTCAGAAACCATAAACGCTAGAACGCTGAAAATTGGTAGAAACATAGACAAATACAAAATCTCAAATTAGTTTTTTCAAAAAAATTCCAGGGTTTCTCAAACATTTTTTATTAAGAAAAATATTTTTTTTATGATAAATTTATGAGTTTAACTGCCTATATTTCCAAAACTTTTACAATTATCGAAAAAAGCCGAAACACCCCAACTAGATAATTTAATTTTCTATAAAAAATATTAACATTGTAGTAGAAGATCTCAATTTTTTTTTAACAATTTTTTTAAAAATTGAATTTAGTGACGACATCGCTTCATACATTTTGTATGGCAGTCGCCTATACACAATATGTAAGAAGACTTAATAGTTTGATACTTCATCTCCAAACATACATACATACATACATACCATCATGCTATTTGCATATTCTGGGTAGGAAAAAGGATCTTCCTCCATACTATCCTATCTTGACATACATACCTACATATGTTGTATAGAAAACCAAATATCTGAAAATATTCAATAATTTGTATCTATGGGTTTATAGTTTGGTACATATTCTTCAACTATACATACTATCGCTATCGACAGTTGGATCTCATGTGTTACATGCAACTAGTATTAGATATTTTTTACTCATTCTGAATTTATCATAACAAATGAACAGTTCGAAATTACGAAAACGATTTTCTTGATACGTTGGCATATTGATTCACATTTACCTTCTCGAGCAACGCCGGGTATAAAAGCTAGTTGCATAATATTATAAATATTTCAATTCTATTAATGATATTTTTTTTAAAATATTTTCAATGCAGCCCTTTAATAACTAAAAGTTTTTAATAACAAACTGTAGATATCATGAATATTGTTAGTTAAAATATAATTGCTCAGAATTATTCAGAGACATCTATGAAATATCTCTCCTACCATTATCACAACAAATTTACTTATTAATAAGAAATTGTTTTCATACATTGTTTGTTCATACTAGACTTGTAGATGTCGTGATATATTAATCGATATATTACTAAAACATATTTACGCAAAGGTTATTTTTCTTATATACTTGAATAATATTCATGACTTAATTTATGAATTCCTTACAAATTGTAGGTACATACCATTATTTTATGACATTTCTTACAAATTTTTCAAAACGTTATATTAAAATATTTTCTTTACTTGCTTTTTTACAACGGAATCGAATTATCAAACTGTTTTGGATTACGCGGCTCATAATCTAGATTTTTGAATAAAATACAAATGCAAAATACTAATAAAATTTTAAATACTTTATGAAATTTAATTAGAAACAATAATTATTATCACTGTCCTTTTTTGTTTCCCGTCATTTTAAAGATAAACGATCTATTCGGTATGATTCGAATCAAAACAATTCAATATATTAGCGACAGGTGTATTTATTTCTATGTTTTAAGCGTGATATCGAGGTGGTGTTAAGTTTTGTGTAAAGACATAACGACGCGTGCACACATTTATTCGTTTCTCAGATTATAGTTATGAATGACAGCTCCAGATACGTAACTTTCACTCGACATGCTTATCGCAAAATATTACACGTGAATGGGAATAAGGCCCCAGGTCCTAATACTAATTGGTGTAGTCGATATGAATCACATGTGTTATTTTTTTTGTGAACCATATTATGTATATTATAAATAGTGAAGTTGTGTATGAATATATAGATAAATAAAGCACCTAAACATATTTTTTATATATTTCTTTAGTTTTTCACGCATCCCATGTTTCCAGAAATACCCACTGCAAAAACACAACGCTTGATGAAATAGGTAGATATTTCTATATATTTTACACAGGAGTATAAAAGCGGGTGGTTTCGTTGATTGAATTCAGAGAAAACAAACAAGTGTGATCACAAAACTCCCCGGGGTAGTTTTACACAGAAATGACAGGGAACATAGATTGAATGATTCCTTTTCTGAGAAATGCGCTTAGGTACATATAATATACTCTTGTTCGACTCCTTCATTTTACTCCCCGTATAATTTTGAATATTTAATGTTACCACATAGATCCATCTTAAGTATATTTGTATATATTTACCTGGTAGGTACCTGACATGCGTCTCAAATGTCTCTTTAGTCCCCTCATTTCTTTCAGTCCCTTCAGTCCTCTCAGTTCCCTCAGCCCCAATCAGCCCTCTCAGCCTCCTCAGCTCCCTCAGCCACCTCAGACCCTATCAGCCCTTTCAGCCCCCTCAGACCTTTTAGTCCCCTTAGTCCCCCCAGAGTTAGATTATTTGACCGATTACAAAACGTTTCTAAATATTATATACAACTGTGTTTTGGAATTCGTCCCGAAGAAGCAGTGGTTAAAAACAATGAAACTTTTAAAGTTATTATCATATTTATTATTTCACAGCTGTCATCTAGAACATATAAAATGTTTAATTTTTAATATTTTTCGTATTTAATTTAAGCAATATCACGAAAAATAATTTTGAAAAATATATAAATTAATATATTATATGAGAAAGATAGCTGTATATTTTTTTAAAAACGATAAGTTTCAGCACATAATAAAGCTGCCGAGAGCTCACAATAACTCAAACAATATCTGACTCTAGCATACTTTTTTCATAGATAAAAGCATTTCTTTGGAGTAATGGTCATAAAATACATCTTATCAATAGTTTTTTTTTATATAAATTTTATTTCACTTCACTTCTACTTCAGAAATATTAAAGATTATACAAAGTATTCGAAATTAAAAATAAAAGAGGTTGTTTTATTAATTTAGTTATAGCCATAATAACAATATCAGTTTCAAATTTATATTGTATTACTCTTTCAATATTGTGGATATTTTTAGTAAATCATTTTTATGTAGGAGATCAAATGCTTCATTTGATCCTATATTATGTCTAGGCGTTGTGAAGCAAAAAGTTTAGTTTTTTACATCCTTTTCTTTAACTTCACTTTATTTCTTTTAACTTTAAAAGTTCTATATATTTGAATAATGTGTAAACAATTCACCTGGGCAATAGTATAATTTCGTTTTATTAAGGTGAATTGTTTGAACATTATTCAAATATATAAAATTTTCAAAAATTACATTGATAGGGGAACTCAATAAAGGCATAATTGGTGAACGTTGCGCAAGCGAATAAAGTAATCACGTGAACCAGCCGATAACAGGTCGTAAGCCCTGTAGGTGCCTGAGTTCCTGGTTCTTCTATAATATCCCAACTTCTTCTCTATTGAGATGTTATTGTCAGTAAAAATATTATTTGACTCCAGACATGGAAAAAAATCCAATGTTTGCGTAAATGCAATTAAAAAATATTGTTTTCTATGGAAATAATATTATTTTCCTATTAAATAATATTGTTTTTATGGAAATAATATTAAAGTGAAAAAAAAAATTTACCACCGAACTGGCTACCTGCGTTTTTAACCAAACCTTTGTTATTAGTAATAAAAGTTTATCTGTTTTTGACTGTATCGTTTGGTTAAACACACAAAATATTTAGTAGCACAAAACGAATTGTTTTGTAGTCACTATAGTTCGGTTAATTTTAACATTACTTTTTTTTTCAGTGTTATTTCCTATGAAATAATATTGTTTTTATGGAAATAATATATTTTTCTGTTAAATAATATTATTTTTTTATGGAAATTGTATTATTTTGCTATAGAATAATATACAATGCGAAAATATACAATGCGGATAGGAATGGATTGAGAGTCCGGGGCCGCCCAAGAAAGGGATGGCACGACCATGTGAACGATATTCTGAAAGTCGGAAATGTTAGAAGCATGTACAATAGACGAACATGTATGAGACGATGCATGAATGTTGACGAGGCGATGAATGTGTGCCAGGATAGAATGATATGGCGTTTGGTTCTCTCTGCCTACCCCGTAAGGGACATGGCGTGATGGTATGTATGTATGTATATAATATGTTATTTTATAGAAATACTGTTATTTTCCTTGAATATTTGTCGAAACACGCTGTCCCGAATAAAACAAGCTGGCCAAAATAATCCAGCCCTCGCGATAAAACCCATACACGATGTATGTAGGTAATAATAGACCGCGTTGAAGATTTATCCAGGCAAGTCAAGGTCCGCTATAGTCGTAACTCAAACACCCGCCGCTAGATGGCCGATTACGATCCAATAAGATTACTATCAATGTCTTACTGAAGAAATATTACTTTGAGGCCAGCTACCGACCATGCCAAACCACCAATTGGAATACTTTTACTGTTTCTAACTTAGTTTCTTTATTTATAAACTGACGTTTATCATACTTTTTATATAGCAGTGTGAGATTTTATTAATCAATTCATTCAAACCATCATGGCATATTCCACAATGTGGGGTAAACAGTGAAAAGTGTGTAGATGTGGTCTCGCCTAGTCTCAAGTGTCAATTTAAAATAAATTGTATGTAGGTACAATTTATTTTAAATCTATATATGTATGTCATTTACATATTTTATTCATATATTTATGATTTGATACACGTTTTTTTTAATTTGATTGGAAATTTTTCAACTTATATAAAATATGTAGATTGACTGTGACTCACATATCCTTGTACTTGCCAAGTATTGTTGCCGTCGACTGCAGGTATAATATTTGGTAGGACTCCTGTCGGTCTGCTGTTTTGTATATGTATATCTAATACTCGCTTAGATCCCATTAGATTTTGAAGGATATCTGAATAGTGCTTCTCAATTTTTTTAGCTGTCAAATATTTCAAAGTGATCCCAAGCTCAAGAAATATAAAATTTAAAAAAAAAATATTTTCAAATTGGTAAAAAGGCACATCACTTTCATAAAATGGCATTGATCAAGTTTTCATAATAAAATATATAAAAAAATACTGTTACTTTTTGTGTACTTTTTCAATATTCTTTCAAAACCATTCCGAAAACATTGATTGCCACCATATTTTGGTGGTGGTGTATTCCAATTTTTTTTTACTTATATCATGTCTATAGATAATTGGTCTGTGCTTCATTTGCTTTTTTATTTTCCTACTGCCAAACTCTCCCGTTCAAACGTTGAGCTGATACAGCAAAAAGCTTTGAGATTTTTTACTTGCAATTTCACATCTGTGTTGTGTGTTTAGCAGACGATGTTGCGATTCTTTGATCATTAATTTTATTTGCTATATTTATCGCCTTGTAAATGTATTTGCTAATTAAAAATACGTGAATTATTATTCACTTAAATCGCCAGAAAATCAAACGAATAAACGATTCAAATAATTGGTATGTCG
>OY754985.1:22515014-22537514 GCA_963576475.1 Molanna angustata
TTTTCTCCGTGTGCGTAAATTGTATGAAAAGGAGTATGAAGTATTTTCGCTTCACGTATTAATATGTATGGAATAGAAATTAAGTTCCCTTTATTGAGTTTTTATGAATTACCTATTTAAAAATATTGTTATTTTTATGAAACAACTTACTTACTTACTTCCGATGGCCATACAACTCCGGTAGAGCTATAGCCTCCTGAATAATAGCTTTCCAAGCCTTCCTATCAGCTGCAGTGGACTACCTGTCATCACAAGCATTCAGCACCTTCAGATCTCGGGTAACATTGTCCATCAATCTCTGCCTTGGTCTTCCCAGGGGTCTCTTGCCCACAGTGTTATTTTGCAGGATACGTTTTGTGGCTCAAACAACACGAAAAATAATCCAGGCGTTTCTTTACTAGGTTAGTTACAAAAAAAAAATTCAAAAAAAAACACCAACAATAAATTATTTTAACATAATTATGATAAATACGAACACTAATATATTCCACAACGAATTTATCTGTCTTACAACGACCGTTTCGGCGGAAGATAAATAAATTCGTTGTGGAATATAATATATGTGTTCATATTTATCATAATTATTATGGAATTCTACAGTTTGGAGGCCGTGTTAATCGACAGATTGAAAACTGCTGATTTTAACATAATTTAGGCATGTAAATGTCATATAGTAAATATGTTTTTTGTTTATTTATCTACCTTTTAATTTCATGTTGTGAGGCACCGGATTAGAATAGTGCTTCCACAGTTTACTATAATCATCATTTTTGAGTTTCCCATAAGTGCAGGGTAATCGAAAATACAACAGGCAACAATAACATCCCACGTTGTTCACCAATGAGTTTCACCACTACTTCAAAATTTAATGTCCTTTAGATGAGACGAGACTGGTGCAGACCAGTGGTTCCCAAACTTTTAATTTCGCGTACCACACACGAAATTATAAATCAGTAGCGTACCACTGAACTGTAACCGTTAAAAAAAACCTTCAAAATGGTAAAGTAATTAAAACTGCAACAACTGTTTATGACATTATCATTTATTAATTATGGGTAAAAAAAAATATTCTTAGTGCGAAAAATGGTGCTACATGTTCAAGACAAGATAGGAAATACCTGGCTCAGTTGTACTTACTTAATTTTAAGCGGAAATTGGGGTTTACGTTAAGCTTATTACGATATTTTTTTTTATTATCAACATAGCAGAAAAACCGCTCTCACAGAGATACGTGGTTGTATATGGAATCAGAAACAGTAATGCTATACTGGACAGCGATGGATATTCATTTTTAACTTTAAGCCAAAATTATTTACTCATTTACTGTGTATGTCCTATGGCCATGGCTGCTTGCGTACCACCTTAATAATTACCACCAGTGGTACGCGTACCATAGTTAGGGAATCACTGGTGTAGAGGGTTACAATAATGTTTCCAAATGTGTTTGTTTATCATTTACGAGTTCAAAAAATCAAATACCCTATAACTATACGATAAATAATGTTGCTTTGAAGAGAAGCGAGGTAGTTAGAGAGCTGGGCGTAACTTTTGATGGAAAAATTCTCTAAAGAACCCAAATTGATATTTTGATAGTATATAGAAGTATGGTGGGTACCTATAGTGGGAAGATATTGAAACTGCTGATTGGGTTACATTGTTTATTGGAAATGACTGGCCCGCGAGAATGTTAAATGAGAACTGTCTTGGCTCGTCGTTGGTGGGGATTTATATAGGCAAGCCAGAGGGGCTTGCCTCCTCAATCCCCACAGTGCTCCCCTCTAAGTGATAACGCTACATATAACAATTAAATTTGACATACATAATTTGTAAAAACAGTAAAATAATTTGTATGATTTAACAGTGTGAACATAAAAGATTATCAAACATGTAAAATAAATATTCAAAGTTTGAGAAACATTGGAATCGTGCAATGTGTACATTGAATGGAAAAATATTATTAATTAAGATATGAAGAAATGTCTCAAATTGCATAATGATATGTGTTGCTTGTTTGACTATATTATAAATAGATAACATTCGGATTGCTGTAAAGCATTCGGCGCTGCGTATCATATTACAAAGAAAAATAAATTAAAATGGTACAAAGAAAACGAGATTTTTTATGTTTAATTTTTTAGTCAGCAAATTGATCAGATTTGCTGAGATTGAAGTTCAGTTATTAATCAAGGTCTGCAGTTCCTTGGAAAAACACCTGAACTTAGCCGTGTGAGAATGATTAGTTGGCATAATAGAAATTAACGAAATACATAAAAAATCTTGCTTGTATGATATTGTAGATACTGAAAAGTTTATATATGCAGCAGGAGTATTTTGACACTGTATAGTATGTTGTAGATAACACGAATAATATAAACGAGGTTGCGTAAATTCACGACTGAAGTTTTTTTGTTACGATAGAATACATTATTTTGAAAACACTTAGAGGACACTAAAAGGTAGAACGATTTGATGAAAATGTTGATTTGTTTGCTGTTGGTTCTTGTTGACCGGATGTTGAATTCCAGAGATCGAGTAGCTGTAGGTACTGGCATACGTAATCCTGGTCTTCTGGTGTTTGTATAGGCCGGACAGAGAAATTGTTGCTTGGTCGTTCTCTTCTTTGCTTTTGGCTTGATCCTACGTTGGATCTTGGACTTCTCGAGTGGGTTGTATTGCAAAACGTACTGGTAGTTGCAGGACATCTTCCAGATGAGGAAAAGGTGTTGGAGAGAAAATCTATGAGCGAGATGGTGTTGTTGATTTTGCTTGTTGCTTACGGCGTATCAAGTGATTAACAGCTTTGGAATGGTCTTCCAGTATAGCCTGATGAGGTTGCTTGTTGTTTACGGCGTGTCAAGTGAGTCTGACAGCTTTGGAGTGGTCCTCCAGTTTAGCCTGCTGAGGATGCTTGTTAGTGACTTTACTTCCTTTTGCAGGAGCTGTAAAGTGAGCACTAGGTCCTCAATCATGGGTTGTGAATCGGTGAGATGATTTCTTGCGTGTGTCAGCAAAGATGTGAGTCCATGTCTGGCAGGAGCACGAAATTTAAGAGAATGTCTTTATCAAAAATTTAAGTCCTGGTCTGGTTTCGTTATCTCTCGATGAGACAAGGATGAGCGGTATCGGCTTGTCATGTCGACGAGACACGGATGAGCGGCTTGGGCTTGTCGTGGTGGCGATGAGACGAGAGCGAGCCGCTTGGGCTTGTCGTAGTGGCGATGAGATGAGAGCGAGCTGCTTGGGCTTTTCATGGAGGCGATAAGACGAGAGTGAGCAGCTTGGGCTTGTCGTGGAGGCGATGAGATGAGAGCGAGCGGCTTGGATTGTCGTGGTCAAGCGGATCTAGCTTGACGGGATGCAGAAAAGTTCGCAGGCGGGAGTTGCTGGTAGCGTGGTAGACATCACGATGGGGCAGTAGTCACTTCTCAGATTATGAGTTCTCACGACAAAACAAAGTAAGTGTCAGCAGTATTGAATTTTCACAGCGGTGTTATCGCTTGATGTTTATTTTTGCAAGCTTGCACTGTGACGAACGTGTAGGACGAATTCGTTATCTAGTCCACGGTTCACGAAGGCTCAAATTACAAAATTTCTAACATCAACACCGTTCCCACTATAGGTATATATCACGTCGGGTTTCACCACTATATAGAAGTATGGTGGGTACCTATAGTGGGAAGATATTGAAACTGCTGATTGGGTTACATTGTGTTTATTGACTGGCCAGTGAGAATGTTAAATGAGAACTGTCTTGGCTCGTCGTTGGTGGGGATTTATATAGGCAAGCCAGAGGGGCTTGCCTCCTCAATCCCCACAATAGGATCCTTTCCGCTCGTCATCATAAAATAAACAACATTAGAAAATAGACGTACCATTGCAGACATGACATAATCTACATACACATTATTGATGGTGCTGTTGACTCCGAGTCCCTTGTTGGGAGCCTTCCAATTGATTGTCCCTGTCGGTAATACTTACATTGAGATTGCCTCTCTGCAGAACTAATTATGTCAAAATACATTCATCTAAAGGGCATGTAACATTCATAATGTTTTTTTAAGGAATGTGATATTTTTATATATTCTAAAATAAAAAAATGAGGCTCTTGGAGATTTACAGTAGATGATACCTGCCTTGCTCAGTTTTAATACGAATGCCACAACCTTCCTTTCCCTATTTTTGTCCTTTTTTTCTTCTGAATTTTGAGTACCTACTCATTTTAATAGCAGGTAATCTTGTATACCGTTTGAAAAAAAATTAATATCTGCAAGCAAGGTTGGTCTATAATATATTGAATTTGCTGTAATATTTATTTGTATGACTGAATGTTTGTTAGGTATTAAAAATATACTCTTGTGTCAATATTACTTGAGACATTGCTTGGGTCAATTGAAATAGATTTTACCTTTGTGTACATATCAAATAAATAAAAAAAAATCTAGCGTTCCATTCTTTTCCGAGATTTCGTGAGTCACGTCAAGAGTTTTGAACAATAAAAAAATCTTTATTCATCTTTTCTGACGAACAAAAATTGGTTTGAAATAACATCTGACGAAATGACAATATCAGAAAATTTGAAATGATGTTTTGACATTAGATGAAATGGGCTTGTTTTAAATATTCAGGTTTTTTATTTTCATATTTGTGTTTTATTTTTATAAAGGTATATGTATTGTTTTTTGAAACGAAATAGAACACTCAAAGAAAAAGCTGTCTTGTAAAATTAATTATGTATAAAATGAAAAATGTCAGAGTTCGATTGAATTTTTGGAAATAATTAAACTTATTTATTTCAACGTGTCTAATATTTTTACTAAGTGTACTTTCTTTTGTTTACCTATTGCTCAATTCATTCCTCAGATCAAGTATCATATAATATTTCGTCCAAGATTCATTCAGAAGTAGATACAATATTAAAACATCTAAACATAGGTATCTTTAATTTACTATTTAAATGGATAACATCTTCGATCTTACAAAAAATGATTTCTGTTACAAATGAATATCTATCAATTTTCTTTTTCTTTTAAAGGTTTTATGGAACCTCTTTGGTTTCATTGAAATAATGTGTTTTTATTGATATCATGTCTTTTTATTTTTTAGCGCCTATTTCCCTTAAGTTTGTTTGTCTGTTTACAAATAAGAACATATTTATTTATTTTTTTCATGTAAAATAATGTGTACAATAGCGGGTTACTTGCTTTAAGGCAGTTTCTTCCAACCAACGAAAGCAACGTGAAACCATAAATAGTGAAGTGACAGGTACATTAAATATTTAAAAAAACACACAAAAATAAACATGTAGCATTATAAAATGTAATATCACAGCAACAAAGAAAGGAGGGAGATAGAGGATGTGGTATGTGAGAGAGGATGGGGGAGGAGTGTCAATTAAGAGTTATTAGACAGGTATAACAGCTTAAGTTTTTTTTTTAAAGTTGAATCGATTTAGATGACGGAATATCATAACTTAAGGGGTTCCATATTCTTGCTGATTGTACTTCAATAGATGAACTGAAAAATTCAGTAGAATGAATGGTAATAGCTAGTGTGGTACGATTAGGAGATCGAAGAGGCAGACCGTGATTTGACAAGAATAAACCATTTTCTTAATATTGTGGTGAATTAGTGTATTTAATTATACTGTGCAAAATTGAAAGTAAATGAATGTCACGTCGCCGACGTTGACGTATCTTAGTTCAGCGAAGAAGATTTCGGTAAGTGGAAAAATAATCATATTAGCATTAGCAAGAAAAGGAGGTATAGATTGAGGTTGGGTAGGTTGGTCTAGATTGCCTTAAGGTTAAATTCCGCATTCAATTGTTGATAAATTATTTATTTATTTATTTGTTTGTATATACGGTTAGAAGCCATCTACAATAAAAAATAAATACAGTAGTTATAACAAAAGCATTTAACAAAAAAAAATATATGAAATCGATGAGCAACAAAATAAAATAACAATTATAATAATAATGTATTCACAAAAAAAAGTCAAAATTCATAATAACTAAAAATCTATAAATTATATAAAATCACTAGATACCATACAAAAAACCGAAAATAAGAAAGTAATAAAAAATAAGAAACAAAAACACAGAAATTATTAACTAGAAATAATAAAACAATTCAATAATCAATGAATGATGCATTAAAATGATGAAAAACTGTCAATGTATGTACATAACTTAAGAAAGAATTATGAAGGAATTAAAAATGCTACTTGAAAATGTGCTTAGCACGAAACCGGTCGTAGGTTGTAGTCCTCAAATAAATAGTGGAATTAATTTTAAACAAGTGTTTTTTTTTTTTATTAAAAATATAAATTAAATAAAAATGCTTTCTAATTGTATTGTTCAAATTTTTAATTTATTGACGACTTTCGTGCAAGGTACATATAATTAAATATTATATAAGTATATAAACAACGATTTTTATACGGAGTTTAGTAGTAGTATAATAATATGGAGTTCTTTTAAGAACTTTATTTTTCTTCTTCTTTTTCTTGTGGCGCTCCTAACGGAGACTAGCGACCATCAAACCAAACTTCCTACCAAACCTAATTAGTGACAGCGCCGTATCCGGAATCTCAAACCACTGCCTGAGATTTTCGTAAAAGTTTTACATTATAATAATTGGGATCTCACTAGCCATAAGTGAGGCTATTAGTGAGTTTCCCATTCCCATACAAAATGGTTAAGTACATAGGTATTACATTCCTTAAGTTACACTATAAAAATTATAAGATGGAATACATTTTTTATTTAATTAGATACTACATATAAATGTGTTAAATGTTTTCAATTACTTTCTACAATATTTTTTTTAAATATAGTTTTAACTGAGGATATTTTTACAAGTTTATTGATACCACTTGGAATGGTGTTAAATATTTTCGGTATGGTTACTTTCAGTGTCTTTTCATCGTAAAAGTTTGTCCACCTGGGAATTATCAATTTATTTTGCACAACTTGTCTGGAAATATTTTTTTTTACAGGTAATTTTTTTTTAGTTTAATGCAACTCTCCCTGTAAAGAGTGCTATGTGCCAATTATTTCATGTCAGAGGAGAAAAGTTAATTTTTTTATAAATTTATGTCATTCAATGAAAGGAATTTTGAAATAACGGACAGTACACGTGAATTATTAAGAGACAAAAGATGTTGGATATTAAGTGGAGATTGGTGAGTGATTTTAATTAATTGTTTGTATATATTTTTGAAGGTAATTTAAATTCATTGCAGAAGTAATGTTTTAATATGACTCGATAAGTGTATAATTTGTTAACTGGGCGTATTAGTGTTACACTGAATATCATTTCATCATTGTCTTTACATTGAGATAAATCTTATTTGGGTATTATTAGTTAAATCATTACAATCTCGCTTGTAATGATTTTACTTTGTCTGCATATGTTTTAAATGATTTACCCCATACCTCTATGCCGTATAGAATAAAGGATTCAGCAAGTGATTTATAATTTAGCTTTAATACTGTATACGGAAAAATATATCTTAAACGTATAATTTAGCTAATATAACTCTAAGTTTATTACAAAGTGATAGAATATGTGGTTGCCAATTAAAGCGTTTGTCATTTTTTTTTCGGCTTTGCCTCTTTTGACAGTGGCCAGCAACTCTCGTTTATCGTTTGATAAACTACATAAATTGACTGGTTGATGTGTGCAGAGCGAATAGATTACAATGATGGTGTTCAAGGCTCTGCATGACTTGGCTCCGCACTATATTCGGGAACTATGATAGAGGAATGTGCCATCAGTGAGACGCTTAACATTAAGATCGTCAGAATCACAGAATATCAATTCTTTAAAGGAATTGGATAGAGCCAATAAAGCTGCTTACTTTGATCGTGGTTTCAGTATAAACGGATCTATCAAATGGAATGAATTTTCTACTGAAGAGTCTGTGGAGAGCAGAATTTTGGAGTCTTCAGTAAATTGCCTAAGATTTATTTGTTTCACAGAGCCAACAAATAACCAAAAGCGCCCATGGAATAGTCTTATACCATAAAACAATAAGTAAATTAAACAAAATGATATCAAGCTTTTTAAAATTCTGATTTTAACATCGCTTATTTAAAAATTGTTCATGAGATGGTAGAATAATATACTATAGTAATAACGTAAACAAAAAAGGAGAATTTCTCGGAAAGAGAACAGATCCAGAAAAAATGTGTTAAGAAGTTAAACAGATGTCATAAGCTACGCACAAAAAGGACAATATTTTTCTGCGTAACTTCGGAGTTGGCTCGCAGCTTCAATATTTATAGTCAACCGTTAAGAGAATAGCGAAATAATAAGAAGAAAAAGAGTAAAAATAAAAATATCCCACATAATTTAGAGGCCACGAAATGATATTTTTCCCTCCCGTTCTTACCTTAATTTTTTATTTGACTATTTTCGCCACAAAAGTTTTAAGTGTGTGCGTGTGCGCTACAAAACTTACGAGTGAGTCTTGATGTATTATTCGGTGAAAGTTTTTTTGGTGATCCTTCTCCACGCACCTCGTCTTCTCAAAGAAAGACTTTGAAAATCAGTAAACTTTCAAAGATTTTTATGGATATAAAAGCTTTAGCGCGAAAGCCCATATTGTATCGAATCGATTTGTGACATTGGTTCCCAAAAATACTGAAAAGTATATCATGTTTTAAATGTGGGTATCTGACTGCTGATCCAAAGGACCCGGGTTCGATCCCCGAGGGAGAGATTGCCTCCTAACGGATTTGCCTCGGGGTACCACACCAGACATGATGACTCTGTAGATGAACCTTCGCCTCGTGTGACCGTCACCGTCACAGTCACCGTCGAGCGAGGCATCAAGGCGTCTGCCCTGCCTTTCCATAGGTAAGAAACAAAGGGGGCACCGACCTTTTACTCCGAATCCTAGGATGGGTCTGCGGCCACCCCCAAATTTACTGGCTAGGTCCCAAGCGGACTTGGACTATACTATTTATGGCCTCGCGTTGCTTTGGTGGGTTGGATGAAATTGCTTAACGGCAATAAACCCGCCATTGTATATCTTCTTCTTTTCCTTAACCTTGTCCTACTTTAGATGGGGTCGGCTTTACTAATCATTCGCCGCCAGGATTGTCTGTCATGAGCTTACTCATACTACCCCACCACGTGGATAGTGGACGTCCTTTTTCTTTCCTGTTTTCTGGGAGTGTTAGACCCGCCACTTTAAATATAACTTCTACTTTGATATGTTAAGTAACTGAGAAGATAAAATATTCCCAATTGATGCTTGATATATGTGTTGCATTTTATTTTGATCTCTTAATTTAAACTAGTGGGTTGTAGTCAATAAACCCTCCTCACCATCGTAAGCGTTCATTTTTTCTTCTTGAAAGGTTGACTATCTCTAAAAGCATTTTTATGATGTACATTTATATTAGATTCTTAAACAAATATAAGATTCCCAGAGGATAAAAGTTTTCACAATACACCATACAAAAAAAAACATTGTCACGAAACACATAGTATGCATTTTCTACATGATATCTGTTGAGAAATTTTAAGTAAAATTCTAGCAAGATGAGCATGTATGAGACAGTGTATCAATGTTGATGAGGCGATGTATGTATGTGTCAATATAGAATAATGCGGTTTTCGGTTCTCACTGCCTACACCTTAAGGAAGAGTTAAAAATACTTGTCTATAGAGACACATACAATATCAATATGAAGTTGATCACTCAATTTTCCCTCACAGAGGCTATTTTACTTCTGTTATATGCATTTTTCATACAAATATGAAATTTATTTCACATTGATATGGCAGACCATAGATTTTTTCTTTAAATTTTGACAATCCTTGAATGCATTTTTGATGAGTGTGTTTTCGTTGTAGTATAAAAATTTTAAACAGTATAAAAATACCTTGATTTTCAAAGCCGTGAGAGCATTTTGAAAATTTGGACAGATGAAATCATATAGAAGAAATTAACGGATATCTATGGAAAACCTATCAGCTCTAGATCTATGCACTTTACACATATGATATTAATATGAAATCGATCGGACTTTAAATTTTGGCTGTAGAGAGGACACAAAAAGGATTATCTGTACGCCGTACGGCGTACGCCATACATACAAACACATCACAACGAAACTCACAGTGTGCACTCTCTACATGATACCCGTTGAGAAATTTATGTACAAAAATATGCTTAAAAATTGTGAAATCATGACTTTCCACTATTCCGTAGTGTGGAGAGTAAAAAATACGTATTGGTTTGCTTATTGTTTTGAGGCAATGTGCGAGTCAGCGAACGCTGAAAAAACGAAGTCCTTTTTTAATGGGCATTGACCATTCCGTATTCTTTTCTTGGTCAACTGACGAATAAATAATATAAAATAAATTAAATAACAACTGTAGGTAAAGTCAGTTGTTTCTGATACAATCCGATTTCAAGTCAAGTTTCGCGATAAAGTCTTATTCTTGTTAAAGTTTGTCCTCTGTAGGCGGACATCTGCAGGAAATTATTATACTTCATGTATTCGGGTTTTGATGAAGATAACAAACTTTGGGTCTCTTTCTCCCGTTTAGTTGGTATGATTGAGTTTGTTTCTCTGCACCCCTGGTCTTCGTCTTGAATTTATTGTGGGCGTAACGCGAAAAAATATTTATTTATTCATTATCTGTACAACAAAGTGCACAAAAAAAGGAGAGTAGGTATGAGGAATCTCTTCCAATCCACCAAAGCAACTCGAAGAATGCTTTGATGGGTTTTATGAAGAAAAAAATATATAGAGGAAAGGAAGGAGGGAATCAGGGGGGTTAGTCTGGTCAACAGGCGGAATCAAAACCAACCACGTTTACCTATTTCATGGATTTACCTAATTATCATATGGAGTTCTGTATCAAATTAATATATTATAGAACTCCATAAGATAATTATATCTATGATTTGGGTAAACATTGATGGTTTTGATTCCGCCAGTTGACCAGACTTAACCCCCAGATTCGTCTAGCGAGGCAGTCAATTTCCAAAAAGGAACAATTGTACTTCTGTTTTGAGTCTTTTTTATAATATGGTTACTTTTTTGCTCAAAACTCTAGAATCATTATTACAATGTGTAATAATAATGGAAAATTAATCACTTCGATTCGTATATTTTTGATTCGTTTCGTTTATCATACAAATTTGTTAAGATCAAAGTTAAGTATGAAATTGTCATTAATTTTTGTATAATTTTACACGATTAATTAAATAGTTCATGTTTGTCTAAAATATTTCTTAATACTGAATCTAATCGTAATGGGAACTCTATACTCAACATAAATATCAAAAAGTATACTATTATGTTGTTGATAGAGGAATATAAATATCGAAAGCAAATACTGATAAATACATAAAGGCATCATTATTATCCGATTTATATTTTAATACAGAGTATGTTTGGGATACCCCCGATCCACCTCACTTTGTGTACAAATTTCTGGCCTAAAGAAGCTCATCCGCTCTTCATGCCTTACTCTGGAGATTTTATTGTATTTTCTTTAACACTTATATCTATAGGTCGACTAACATCATCATCAATTTAATCTATTCCATAGTTATTGTCATCATTTTCAAATCAATATTACCTACACAATTTTTTTTATCAAATTCTTCTGCCTATAATTTGTGATCGAACCCATGGTATATGATTGCTAAATGGTATATGAGTGCTGATCCAAAGGTCCCGGTGGAGACACAGTTTTAAACTGTGTTTCCAGTCTGGATCTGTGAGACGATTAATATCGTAAGTCTCCAAAATGTGACAACTTGTTATTGGATGCGTGTTAAAATAGATTTTGAAATAGTATCTGTTATTTGACCGGGAAGCTTTATTAAATGAATAAATAAATATTAAATATGCCGAGATGGTATGATTGTATTATTTAATTCATATACTTAAGAAAACACGCACTTTCCCCACTACAACACTATTTGACATGTTCAATGTACCCAAAGTAGATAATATTTATAAAAAAGTGTCTATTTTGCAAATTTTCAAAGATAATGTTATACAAAAAATTGAAAAAAATAAGTCTCTGCGATTCCAAAATGATTTTAAAATACCCAAATGTAATACAGGACAATTACAAAACAACTACATTTATTTGGGAATAAAATTTTTCAATTGCCTCCCAAATGAATTAAAGCAGATAAAAGAATTTAAAAAATTTAAACATAAATTAAAATTGCACTTAACTTTCTAAAATAGTAGTTTTCGATTTTGTTGTTTTGATTTGTTTCAATTTCCAGTATTTTCTTTTTTTTATTTTTGAATATATTGTGTTTTGATATATTTGAATCGTCTATAATTCTATATAACTCATTTTTCAATTATTTTCATGTTGTTCTTTTTTTTGGTTTGAATATGTATTCTGATATGTTTTCTCATTTGAGTATTCTTCTTTTTCATTTATTTTCAACCTTTTTTTGATGTTTATTTGATTTTTTTTTGTTCATGTATGATTTGATTTTATTACTTTTACTTTTGTGTTGACTTTGCTTTGTATTGATATTTTTTATTTTTTTATAAGTGCTTCCCTCATCAAGCACAAGATTGTAATCTTTTTGATGAGGTACTGCAGGGAAAAATATGTAAGAATATTATTACTAGTGAATTTATATATTGATTTGTATTATAAAATATATTAAAAATAAAATAAATAAATAAATAATATATAAAATATTTGAATTCAATATCTCTAAATTTGTAGGTATTTAAGGAATACCACTCTATTCCTTATTGATAAAGAGGTAAGTACATATGAACCTACATTTCACTTATGGATGGCCTCATATGTGTATCCTTAGAATTGATTAGAGTTATTAGTTAGTTTCCTTTCTCATGTACCACATCTAGTTTAAGGATCCATCATCCATCTCGTTGGACCTCAAACAGCATCCAATTAGTTGTCTGAATCGACATCCCGTCTAGTTTTCAGAAACGATCGCGCTAAACCCTTGAACCGGCCCATTTTAATATATCACATGTTAAAGTGTAGTTGGTATGTATGTATATATATATATATATATATATTTAAATTTTGGTTAGATATCATGTAAATTGTGGCATTTTATTCGAAGATTTTTTATGCTATATTCAAGCTGTCCATTTGTATAAGAGAATTAATTTCTCTTAAAAAATCAACCGAATAATTGAAGTCCTCTGTGAGACAATTTACAAATTGATTTATTTATTATATTATTTATTTATTTTATTATTTATTTATTTATTCACCTGGTGGGATTTTGGGGGTAGCACGAGCAATGTTGCCAAGTGCTATCACTACTGAGTGTACAAAATGTGGTGTTTTGTGTGTTGGTGCCATGTGTAATATTTATGTGTTAGTAAGGTCTGTAGTGTCGTCGATTTGGAGGAATTTCCTCACCAGTTTTAGCATGTGTTTAATAAGGCTGCTTTTTGCATGGTGAGGTATGTGTATCTCGCTAATTGGATTGGATTCTAAACCGTTGAATAAGTTTAATGGAATAATTCCTGTGAAGGAAATTACTATGGGTACTAATATCACATATTGCATGTCCCAGATTCGCTTGATTTCGTCTTGCAAGTCAGTGTATGTTGAATTTTTTTCGGTTTGTAGTTGTTTCGATGTTGTATGTATTTGGTAGGGTGATGTCAGTTAATATTGTATGTTTATTTCGTTTATCTACAAGTGTGATATCTGGTCTATTGTTATGTTTGATTAATTAGGATGTATCTGTCATAGTATATGACAGCACCTTATTGAGAGTACTCCTATCAACATCAACGGAGAAACACTCGTGCCAGCTACAAGTGTCAAATTTTGGGTATTCACTTGGACAATAAGTTGTCACTTGACCTTCAAATCTCAAAAACGGTCTGTTCATGTTTTTTTCAACTCAGACAACTGAAAAACATTCGTCGAAATTTACCTAAGAATGAGACTAAAACACTTGTAAATTCATTTGTTATGTCTCGGCTTGATTACTGCAACGGCATTTATGCTGGATTGCCGAAGTATCAGCTCGATAGACTACATATGGTATTTAACACAGCGGCAAGACTTATTTTCGGTGCAGAAAAACGATGTCACATAACTCCACTACTAAACGAATTACACTGGTTGAAGTGTCCAGAGCGAATTGATTACAAAATTTGTTTGACAGTATATAATGCTTTGAACAACCTGGCACCAAAATATATACAAGAGCTGTGTCAGAGAAGAGATCTCCCTGGGAGGCATCTCACACTCAGGTCATCTGGATCACAGAGTAACAATTCCTTAAAGGAGTTGGACAGAGTCAACAAAGCTTATTATGACCGATGCTTTAGTGTGAGTGGTCCTATTAAGTGGAATTCACTGCCTCTAGATGTCCGCAGTGCTCAAAGCAAGAGCACTTTCTCTAAAGGATTAAAAACAGCTTTGTTCCAAAGAGCAACACAACATTAGACCATCAGCGTCCTTGGTATGATCTTGAATCATTAAACGGCGCTATACAAATGACTTATTTTTTTTTACGGCGCTGGCCGATTTACTAATGATATTAATAACAATTAAGCACTACAAATAATAACACTCAATTATTATTATTACCATTATACACTTCCTCAAAAGAATTAGCAGATCAATGCGTAAATTGTAAATTATTTAAAAGAGCAAAATAAAATGCAACAAACGCATCATCAAGCTTTCAATTGGGAATAGTTCACCCATCCAGATACTTAACATATCAAAGGATTAGGCTCTGAGGAGGTCTCTATACTACCTAACAACCCTACTGATTCCCGAATATTAACGTTTAAAAAATCTTTAACGATTCTACATGTATTCATTATTACCGTTTTTTGCATTTTTATTATTAAGTTTTTTGATAAATCTATAATTTCTAAATTACGGATTAACGATTTTGGAATAATGCCAGTGGCTGAAATAATGAACGGTAATATTATTATTTTACGAGAATGCCAAAGTCTTTTAATCTCGTTACCTAAAGCGGTGTATTTTCTAATTTTTTCATCAAAAGTTTTTATAATATTACTAGAATATATGTTATTTTTTAAATTTTATCATGTATTATTAAATCGGGTCTGTTATGTTGAATTGACCGGTCAGTTAATATTGTTTTATCGTAATGAAGCGAAATATTATTATTTTCTAAAAATGAAATCGGATCATATTCATAATATGGTTTTATGTTTATCGCGTCAATTAATTTACATATATTTAATAGCTAAATTTTGATGTAATATTTTTGCTACCTGATTATGTCTAAATGTATATTCTGATTGCGCGAGAAAAGAACAGCCCGATATTATATGCTCGATTGTTTCCGGAAAAGCCAAACATTTCCTACAACTATCATCTACTACATTTATGTCTTTTATTATATATTTTTGATAATTTTTAGTTTTTATTATTATTATTATTATATGAAGTTTATTATTATTTTTATAAAACCAAGTTTTTTAAAAAATATTGAATAACGCCGAAAGACCCCAACTAGATTATATAATTTTCTTTTAAAAACCTACAAGTTATATCAGTACATCACAAAATTTTCTGATGAATTTTTTATAAAAATTAAATTTAGCGACGACATTGTTTCGTATAATTTGTATGGCAAAATACAGAATATTATCTACGGGATCTCTTAATCTTCATATAAACATACCTACATGTCACAAAGACGTTTATATATTCGGGGTAGGAAAAAAAGACTGAGCTCCACACAATCCTATCTTTACATAATTGTTTTATATGGAAAACAAGATATCTTAAAATATTCAATTATCTGGATTTTAGGGTTTATTGTTTGAACTAAAATTATGAAAAAAAAATATATTTAATTTTTCGTTCTACTTAAATTTTTCGCAAACGCGTCTCCCATTAACCGGTATCGCTCTATGCTGAGCATCGTCAGAATGGTGAACAATGGTGAGTTTGTTCACCAGAATGGGAGTCGCGTTTGCGAAAAATTTAAGCAGAACGAAAAATTAAATATAATTTTTTTCATAATTTTAGTTGATTATGGAGTTCTATCATGAAGTGACAGTTTCAAATATTGAAAAAAAAATATTGTTTGTTACGTTTTCTTCTTCTTTACATACAATCGCCATCGACAGTTGGATCTCATGTGTCATATGCAATAGTTTTAATATGTTTGCAATTGAATTGTTTTGTTTCTCGGTCTACTGACACTTAATATGTCAAATGTTTATTTAACATGCACCCAATCACATGTTGCCACATTATGGAGACTTACGATATTAATCGGCTCACAGATCAAGACTGAAAACACAAACACAAACCTTGTCTTCACCTGGAAATGAAATCGGAACATTTTCCTCAAGAGTAACCTGACCAACTGAGCCATGAAAGTCAAAAGTAAAATATATATTTTTTTGTAGTTAATTTTTTTGGTGTGTTTCAACAAATGTTTCAACCAGTATCAAAAAATGAGTGTTAACTTAAAGTTTCGTCGTAATGCATTAATGTGTATTGATATGCTGGGCATGAAGATTAGCTTGGGGAGGTACTATTTGAATCCGCAGGCGTTGAAGAGTATATTCAACTGTATGGTGCGTACCAATATGGAGTATGTTTGTCCTTTTAGGAGTTGTGTTATGAAATTTATTTATTTATGAATTGATGCTTGATAGTAGTTCCTTGTACTGTCGGATGAGCAGCCTCTCCGGGGACGGACAGATCCACAAGCTCTATAATGTTCGCAAAGGAGTGGGGTGAAATTTCTCTCAATGAAGTATGGGAGTGTTGTTTGGGCACCGTATTAGAAGAAGTACTCTTAAACCTTGCAATAGATTCAGAAATGTCTTTTATGGTACCCATTCATGCGTACGCATTGAGTGTACCCAACGTACATATGTAATATGAACTGCTTCAGAACTTTAAGTTTGATAAGGGAACGGTTTACTCCGAAATCGGTAGAGAATTTACAAAAACCCAAGTGGTTTACACAAAGCAATAAATAAAAAAAAGAATTTTCTTAAGAAATTTTCGTTGCGTTTCAATTTTTATCATAATAATAATTCAGAAGATATAGGGTATAACATTATTCTGTCTTATTTACGATGGTGATAAACAAAACTTCAAAATGATAACTTAAATTAGCTATGGTATTGTATGTGTAATGTTCAATATATAAATAGAAATGTATATAAAGTAGGCAATACGCTTGAACATTGTAATTAATGTATCAAATTTCATATATAATATATTTCCTTGATATCTATGTACCTTTGTGTAATGTTCAATATATAAATAGAAATGTATATAAAGTAGGCAATACGCTTGAACATTGTAATTAATGTATCAAATTTCATATATAATATATTTCCTTGATATCTATGTACCTATGTGTAATGTTCAATATATAAATAGAAATGTATATAAAGTAGGCAATACGCATGAACATTGTAATTAATGTATCAAATTTCATATATAATATATTTCCTTGATATCTATGTACCTATGTGTAATGTTCAATATATAAATAGAAATGTATATAAAGTAGGCAATACGCATGAACATTGTAATTAATGTATCAAATTTCATATATAATATATTTCCTTGATATCTATGTACCTATGTGTAATGTTCAATATATAAATAGAAATGTATATAAAGTAGGCAATACGCTTGAACATTGTAATTAATGTATCAAATTTCATATATAATATATTTCCTTGATATCTATGTACCTATGTGTAATGTTCAATATATAAATAGAAATGTATATAAAGTAGGCAATACGCATGAACATTGTAATTAATGTATCAAATTTCATATATAATATATTTCCTTGATATCTATGTACCTATGTGTAATGTTCAATATATAAATAGAAATCTATATAAAGTAGGCAATACGCATGAACATTGTAATTAATGTATCAAATTTCATATATAATATATTTCCTTGATATCTATGTACCTATGTGTAATGTTCAATATATAAATAGAAATGTATATAAAGTAGGCAATACGCATGAACATTGTAATTAATGTATCAAATTTCATATATAATATATTTCCTTGATATCTATGTACCTATGTGTAATGTTCAATATATAAATAGAAATGTATATAAAGTAGGCAATACGCTTGAACATTGTAATTAATGTATCAAATTTCATATATAATATATTTCCTTGATATCTATGTACCTATGTGTAATGTTCAATATATAAATAGAAATGTATATAAAGTAGGCAATACGCATGAACATTGTAATTAATGTATCAAATTTCATATATAATATATTTCCTTGATATCTATGTACCTATGTGTAATGTTCAATATATAAATAGAAATGTATATAAAGTAGGCAATACGCATGAACATTGTAATTAATGTATCAAATTTCATATATAATATATTTCCTTGATATCTATGTACCTATGTGTAATGTTCAATATATAAATAGAAATGTATATAAAGTAGGCAATACGCATGAACATTGTAATTAATGTATCAAATTTCATATATAATATATTTCCTTGATATCTATGTACCTATGTGTAATGTTCAATATATAAATAGAAATGTATATAAAGTAGGCAATACGCTTGAACATTGTAATTAATGTATCAAATTTCATATATAATATATTTCCTTGATATCTATGTACCTATGTGTAATGTTCAATATATAAATAGAAATGTATATAAAGTAGGCAATACGCTTGAACATTGTAATTAATGTATCAAATTTCATATATAATATATTTCCTTGATATCTATGTACCTATGTGTAAGTTTCTATATATGAATTTCATGTATTTCTGCTATGCGTTTGATTTATGACTCTCACACTCTTAAGATTGGTCTCATAAGATATTTTTCTTTATAAATCCATACACTAGCTCAATTGTTTCTGGGAAACACAAAAAATATACTTATAGAATAAACACATCAGTATATTTTTATCCCAAGAAACAGAATTCCCAATTAGGAGATCCGCAGAACCTGCAATCTGGAGGATATTGTAAGGTGGAGCAGGCAAATAAGACGATACTGGAGAAATCATGTAGAGAGGATGAATCCAGAAAGCCTGCCAAAGATTGTAATGCGCGAGATACCAGAGGGACCACCGGGAAGACCATCAAAGAGATGGATGGAGAGCTGGACATCCTCGTCCTAGGACCTGTGGAAACAGATCATAGATCTACCAAAAGATGAAGAAGAAGTATATTTGTCAGTCTCGCGAATTTTCATTTTGGCGAGCGACGCATGCATTTGCTACTGTAATGATGTGCAAAAGACTTGCAAGATCAAGACCAATACTGCGTGTGTCACCAAGATCAGGTTTCGCAAGACCAAGAGTTGTGCAATAGTCTTTCGGTCTCGGAAAATTAAAAAAAATATATTTAATTTTCATAAGAGTAAACAGTTCACTACGTAAGTACTATGAAATGCACTAAAATTGGTGTTTTTTGTCGTATTCAATTGTAATTACTTTTTTTTTTTTTTGTAAAAGTTGCAAGATTAAGACGGATACTGGGTATACCTATGCAAGTCCAAAACTAGATCAGCGGGGCATGTCTGGTCGACCGTCGAAATCAAAACCCTCCATGTTTACCCATATCATGGATATAATTGTCATATGGAGTTCTATTCTATGCTTGGATATTAAAGAGCTCTTTGAATATTAAAGAAAATTATTTAAGAACAAGAATTCCGTTTTAAAAAAAAACTTGAGAACAGTTTTTAATGAATTTATTTATTTATTTAAAAGTTAAACAGTCAAATTTAAAATTACAATTTTAAACCGGTACAATAGGTATCTATATTGAATATTTAATTTATTTTATATTGTTTCTCAGGAAACTACTATCTCAAATATTCTGTGAGACGATAAATATCATTATTTGTAAGTCTCCAGAATGTGGCAACTTGTTATTGGATATGTGTTGAACTAATATTTGGCATAGTATGTACATGTTGGATGTCAAAAAAGTAACACATAAAAATATTCATTTAACATGCACCTTGCCATATTTAATAGCCTTATGATTGTGCCAATGTTCTCACAGATCCATACTCATAAAGCCATCAAACAGTGTGTCGAATCCGGGACCTTTGACGCAGGAGTCACTAGTCAAAAATGTCAACGTTATTTCTTCTCATCCGTGGCCTACGATATACAGGCCTGCGCGCGCTTTTTACCGACATCGAACTTAGTGCTGTCGTTTCACCCAGGTAGCGCAGCATTACGTTCATCTAAATAAATTGCAGTATTTAATTTACTAAATATTTATTAAGTATTTTTTATTATATTTAGAAACATTTAAGGAGGTATTTAGTAAGTTGTAAAATTAAACATGTAGATAAATTAAATATTGTTTTATATTTCATTCCGATACTTTTAAAATATTAACATCCGTAATGCTTATTTCTGTTATTATGTATGTTGAAGTTATTGAAATTATGAATATATTTTACACTTTCATATATTATACCAAAGTTTTAACACAAATAATGCTTATAAACACAGTTCAAAATAAAGTTATCTTCGCGGAGAAACGTCACCCGGCTGAAATTACTTCAATACTAACTTGGTGATGTGGGGATATACGGCACTAAGTTCATATTTTGTAAACGGAAATTGACCAGCGCGCTCAGGCCTGTATATCGTAGGCCACGTTCTCATCAGTCAAATCTCCACTGATAGTTATTTGACTATTCCTAAGTCGCTTATGAAGAGGAATCTTACTTATAAGAGCACACGAAATTTCATATCTCTTATACCTTCCTTCTTTAACACGTTCATTTCAATTTTCTTCTTTGATTCGTTTTAATCACAAATTATTTCCACTAGTGTATATCCCCAAATATTACTATACGAAACAGTTATCACACGTGTCGTTTTAATAAAATTCCCGGTGATATATTGTCGAATAACTCCGAATATGTGAAACTGTACACGTGTACATACGTACATGCCTTCCATGTACTTGCCATGCTTTAGCGGGACAGGCAACGGACTAATATTATAAACTCATCACTTAATCGCCATAAGTAGTTTGGCGATTAGATTTCTCCGCCATAAAAAAATTATTGATTTTTTTTATCTCTGTCATTCTTTCTTTGTTAGTGTCCTCATTTGATACCCTGTTATACTTTGTCATAACACAGTTTAACACATCTTTAGTAGGTATCTTAGACCCGAATGCACAGTCCTAGGTACCTAAATACTAACTCCTAACCTCACTGGAGTATTAAGTATTCTTAAGTTAGCAATTGCGTTGCAGAGACATCACTAATTAAATACTAAATACTACGCCAAACTTAAGGTCGATGGCGTAGAATTTCACATAATTGTGTATGAAGAAAAGAGATAGATAGCTTTCTATGGGCTTAGAAAGCTATCTATCTCTTTTCTGACGTTTGACGTTTATAATGTTTTTTTTTTGTTATAACAACACAAACATAATATGTAACCAACTTTACACTTCGCACTGACAGTTCGATGTCACGATTTTTTTGAAATTCCATCGAATTTTCGGCATCTCGTATGGACCGCTGGATACTCTGTTTGGTATTTGATTTGACAAAATTACCAAATACATATTAAACGAAGCCGACAAAATCATCATCCACCGAAAAAATCTCATATTTTAGTATTGAACCACTCGTAAGGTTCCTCGCTATCAACCTTACTTTTTGACAGTTCGCAGATGTTAGTTTACGCCGATGCGCATGCGCTAAGTATTTAGATATGTCTCTGCAATGCAGTTCTCATAGAAAAACGTCGTAGCATCCTCCAGTTGGGAAGCCACGTGATCTCCTAACGTAAGTGACTGCGCAATGAAAACATGGTTAGTATTTAGAATTTACTAATTAGGTAGGACTCTGCATTCGGACCTTAGTCATTCAAAAAGTTGCGTCAAATTATGATTCAGAGTAGAAAAGGAGTTTTTAAATATTTTAGGTAAATCTAATTCGAATATTTGTTAAACTTTGAATTGCTATCAATATTATGATAGCAACTAAAGTTTACGAAAAATTCGAATCAATGTCAAAATGTTATTATCTATTAAATTCTGCAAATGAACAAGCTTCTCTTTGGTCTTCACAGTAAAACACTGTCAGTAAGAAACGAGAGCTGAACTGTCCCAAAATTTTGATACGCTGGCATGAAGGAATCCACAAAGATAATACTTTTGTACAATATTTCTACTAATGAAGCACATATGCTACACTTACTGGTCAAAATATGAAGTAGGTAGTCTTTGATAATCTCTACGGTTCCTGAATACGAAATTCCTATGCACACTCATTTGATTTGTATATTTTATCAATTCTGGGAGGATCTACATATATGTTTCCGATTAAACAATTCAAAATGGTTAGACATAATATTATGTTGATTTTGTACTCTATCATAAGTTTCTCCAGGTATTTAAGACCTTTTCTTGGAATAAAGCATGGTAAATAACTTAATATATGCATCTCAGATACCAGATTACAGAAAGGTATAA